>PVJS01001459.1:0-97609 GCA_004027185.1 Glis glis | reverse complement strand
TGTGTGTGTGTATGTGTGTGTATATAGTAAAACTTCTACTTTTTTGTGTACAGTCCTATGAATTTTGACAAAGGCACAGAGTTGAGTAACTACCATACACTAAAGATACAAAATAATCCTATTTCCCTAAAAATTCCCCTCATTCTTACTCTTTGTGGTCACCCTCTCCCCCTACCCAAAACACTGACATTTGTTTATTCATTCATCATACTATAGTATTGTCTTTTGTGTAATGTCATATAAATGAAATATACAAAACACAGAATATTGGATTGGACTTTTTTTAAGTAATGATGCATTTAGGATTTATTTGTGTATATAAAATATTTTGTTTCTTTTTAGGGTTAACTGGTGTTCCTTTGCATGGATATATCACAATTTTTTATCCATTCACCAGCTGAAGGATACTGTTAGTTGTGTGAAAATTAGGCTGCTATGAATAAAACAACTATAAATACTAGGAATACTCATATGTGGGTTTTTGTGTGAACGTATATTTTTATTTCCCTTCATAAATACCTTGGAGTCATATTATAAATATATGTTTAGCTTTACAAGAAATTGCCAAACTATGTTCCAATCTGGTCACACCAGTTGATTCTTACCAGCAATATAAAGAATTCTAGATGATAAATAAGGCTATGAAAGTGCTCAACATCATTAGTCATTCGAAAAAATGTGAATTAGAATCATTATGACAAAGCTATATCACTTCTGGGTATCTTTACAAAGAAATTAAAGTCATAATATTATAGTGGTCCATGCACACCCATGTTTATAGCAGCACAATTCACAACAGGCAAATTGTGGAACTAGGCTAGGTGTCCATAAACGTACGAATGGATTATAAAATTGTGGTATACACACACAGTGGAATTTTGCTCAACCATAAAAAGAACAAAATTATGTAATTTGCAAGAAAATGGATGGAACTAGAGATTATGCTAAGTGACATCAGCCAGTCTCAGAAAGTGAAGGATTTATGATTTCTCTCAAATGTGGTGAGAAATTGGGACACAAAAATGTTTTCAGATAAATGAGGAGAGATTCCAGTAGAAGAGTAGGATGGGATTATTGCAGAGAGGCATGGGGGTGGGGAGGGAAGGAGACTTAATGGAGGAAACAGTTCAAATAATTCTATGTACATATATATGAATTTATCAATACCAATCTCAATAATGTGTATGGGGATGAGGAGGAAGCAGGATGGGATCTGGAGGGAAACACACCAAGTGCTGTGTGCGTGTCTGTTTCTATCACTTTGAATCTCATTATGGTGTAAAATGGCAATGCACAAATAAAAACATATTAAAAAGCCATATTGAAATACAATTCTGTACTTATAATGAATACAATTTTTAAAAGCTGAAAATTATAACAATGTTGAAGGAAGAAAAATATCCCAATAGTGATAGAAATAAAGATAAATCCAACAGAGTAAGACATCAAAAGCTACAACTGTCTCATTATGGAATTAAATAGTGAAGAGATTGAATATCTATAATTTAGCATATTTAGAGAATAAAATGGAATACATTTTAAAAAGAATTATCTTAGAATCACTCAGAATTCTGAATTGCAATTATCTGCATGACTACAAAATAAGGTCTTAAAATACTCTATTTTTCTCCAGGGGATTAAAAATAAACAACAATATGCTCTATATCTCTCTGGAGTCATGTAGTCAAGGTCATTAATTGTTGTGGTGAAGCTATTCACATACGGTAAATATGGGATTTCCCAAAGTAATAAAATTATGTTTCACAGAACATATATATATATATATATATACTAATGATATTAAGCAATATATAATCAATATATATTAATATCATTAGTTATCAGAGAAATACAAATCAAAAGTACAATGAGATACCATCTTGCCCCAGTTAAGTTGGCTTTTGTTAAAAAAAAAAAACATGCTGGCAAGGATGTGAAAGGAAAGGAACTTTTCTACACTGTTGATATTAGTACAACCACTATGGAGATTAGTAAGGAGGTACATTAAAAACTAAAGATACATCTACTATATGATCTAACTATACCATTTCTATGTATGTATTCAAAGGGAATGAAATCAGCATATCAAAGAGATACTTGCTTACCCGTGTTTATTGCAGTATTTATAGTAGCTAAGGTATGGAATCAGCCTGGGTACCAATCAATAGATGAATGGATAAATAAAATACGTTTATGCACAATAAAGTATTATTCACCCATAAAGACAACTGAAATCCTGTCATTTGCAGCAAAATGCATGGAACTGAAAGATAGTCTGTTAAGTAAAATAAGCCAGTCACAGAATGACAAATATCACATGTCCTCTGGCACATGTAGAAGCTAAATAAAACTTAACCAGAAAGTAGAGTAGTGATTACTAGAGATTGGGAAGGGTGTGGCAAGGGAGGGTGGGTAGAAGATGATTGGATTTGATTAGTGTACACTATATGCATGTATGGAAATATCACACAGAATGCCATTAATATGTATAATTAATATGTGTTAATAAAAACAAGAAGTAAAACCAATATAAATCACTCAAATAAAAAAGAAAAGAAATTGGAAAGAGAAAAGCATTCTTGACATCTGAGAGCTAGCCTGACACCCATGGCTAGGCTATGGTCTTCTCCGAAGAAGAAAAATTTCACAGACCATCAGTCTCAGACAAGGCCACTCTAACTATGGTAGAGCTAGATAAAAACAGAACCACTCCATAATCATGAAAACATAACAAAAGCATGTAAGCATAAATACTGTTGAAACCAGCAAAATGACTACATATCCCTCTACCATTTAACATGAGTGATTGCTCTTTCTTTATCAAATGAAGCTTTAGTTTTCTCTAGCATTTTTTAATTCTAGAAAATATTTTAAAACACCCAATTGTAGCCAGGCGTGGTGGCGCAAAAAAAAAAAAAAAAAAAAACAAAAACCACCCAATTCTAGAATTATCCTCATTTTCTGACAGTATCTATATTAACCAGAGTTATACAGAGAAACAGAACCCTTGAGACCCAGGAAATTTGGTCTGAGTCCAAATTCCTGAGAACAAAAGGAGCCAATGATGTAAAATCCAGTCCCACTCCATTCTGAAGCTGAAGTCCTGTGAACCCCAGCGGTGGGAGATGGTGGGAGGCTGGTGCAAATCTCCAAGTCCAAAGGCCCAAGAAGCAGGAGCTCTGATGGATGTCCAAAAGCAAAAGAAGATGGCTTTTCCAAATCAAGGGGAAAGTTAATTCCCTTTCCTCTGCCCTTTCTGTCTATCTGAGAATGCAATGGATTGGATGGTGCCTACCTAACACTGGTGAAGCCATATTTTCTTTATTCAGTCTACTGATCCAAATGTCATACTCTTTCAGAAATGCTCTCACAGCTATATCCCTAAATAATATTTACCAGTTATCTGCACATCCCTTAACTCAGTCAAGTTTACTCCCATTCTTCCATTCTGTTGGCTCTCTCTTGAGGTTCTTTCTTGATAGTTTCTTTTGCTGCACAGAAACTCTTCAGTTTAATGCAATCCCACTTATTAATCCTCATTTTAATTTCTTGTTCCTTTGGGGTCTTGTTGAGGAAATTTTTACCTATGCCTATATATTGGAGTATGCCATATGCCAGAATGGATCATGGTCTTGCTGATCATTTGGCTTTCCTTGAAATACATGAGACATTCCCCTCTCCAATGACCCTCCTTTTTGCAGAATATTTAATGGTGGCTCCCAGACTTTAGTGCCTTTGTGATCTCTTTGTTCAGGAGGTCAGATGATTATCAGAGTTGCAGGGCAGGCCTCTTAGAGAAGTTCCCTCCTCCTCTGGGCCCTATTTGATTTTGGAGGTGAGGGCCAACATATTGGCTGTTATTTATGAGCCCTTGTATTTTCTGATTGTTCTCGAAGACTCAGTTGTTGAACACTCAGAATATTAGTTTCACCAGTCCTTTTAAGCTGTCTTTCATGTGATGACTACAATCTCAAAACACTTTGTGGGTGTTGTACTTCTGTTAAACATTAAGAGACACCAGTTACAGAGATTTAAAAGAAAAACACAAAACAGAATTATTAGGAACCAAAAAATTCCCATGTGTATCTTTATATAAAAAAAGATAGTTAGGAAATACAAATATATTTAACTTAAAAAGAAGCCAATAATAATTAACATGACAGTTGCATAAAAGTTAACATATAGTTTAACTTTTACTATTAGAATGAAATTTAGAGTCCATGGCTCAGTAAGATAACTATAATTACAAGTCTATGTAGGTTAAGAGCATTGACAAAAATCAAAGAATAGCTCTGGGCCTTTTATAAATTTAATGAACAGTATTAATAATCAGAAATAGACTTATGATCTGATGGACAATTATATCTCTCTTACAAAATAATAAAACATTAATTCAAAGGTTCAGAAACAATGTACATTGCATACAATATGACTTATCAGTTACCTTACATATATATGAAACCTATATATTTTTAACTTCATAAAGTGGTCATTTAACAGGCTTTAAAACACAGACATTTAAACCCTGACTCTGCTAAGATGCATTCTGCTAAGTAACCAAAGACCTAGCAATGACAGTAAACACAAGAGATTATCTTAATAAAACATAAAAACTTTCCTCTTAAACTAGCTTTTCATAAATGTTACTAGGAGCAAAAAAACTTATTGTTTTAAATATAAAGGACATAGGAAATTATCTTATAAAATGCAAAATTTTTGCTCTCTATGCTAGTTTTTGTAAATTTTTAGCAAGAGCAGATTAATATCTTAAGAAAACATAATTGCTTCAAGCATAGAATCAATACATTAAATGCGACTTTTAGAAAACCGCTTAAATAATAAGATTTATCCTTTATAAATCATTTGCAAGTTCCTTAAACCCTCCTATACCAATAAATATCTCCTTTTATATATTGGGTTTCCTTACATTTAAAAGAATCCTTATAGAAATATTTCAATTTAGACAAAATACTCCTTTTCAGTAAGATTAAATACTTTATGTTCTTTATAGTTGTGTCATCAAAACACAGCTTAAAATTTCTTTAACCTTTTAGAATTTGAATCAGATATTAATTAAAATTTAACTCTTAGTAATTTATGTTTAGTTAAGATCCAAAAGAAGATAACCTTAAACTGCTGCTTACATGTATGGAAACACATTTGATAGACCCAAATATATGGTATTTTCTGACCTTAAGAAGAGGCAAACAGGGTAGGGAAAGAAATAGGACTGGGTGTGGGTGGATTTGGCCAAACCTTCTGAAAAGAGATAGAGAAGTTGTCCCATTTGGGACTGCTTGCAGAGATTCTGACCCTGCCACATGTTGCCTGGCTTCCCAGGCCTTCCTTTGAAATCTGGAGGGGGGTGTGGGGGGAATCTCCCTGTTCCTTTTTTTCCAGCAAAGCCAGCATTACATGAGCACCCAAATTGACAGCCATCAGGAAAGGGAGTCATACCTGCTTCAAAATGCCTGTCCCTAGCTGGGCGTGGTGGCACACAATTGTAATCCCAGTACTTGGGAGGCTGAAACAGGAAGATCACAGGTTCGCGGCCAGCCTCAGCTACTTAATGAGGCCCTCCACAACTTAGTGAGACTCTGTTTCAAAATAAAGAATAAAAAATAGGGTTGGGGGATTGGGGGTGTGTAGCTTGGAGGTAGAATGCCCCTGTGTTCAACCCCAGTACCGCAAAAAAAAAAAAAATGCCTGTCCTTGTTTCCATGGTTAAAAACTGCCCTGACCTCATATCTTTCTTTTATATGCAAAACTCCAACTGCCCTGACTGCATTCCTTTCTTTGTTTCTAATCAAAGCTTTTTACCTCCCTTCAGCCATCTTTCTTTCACAGGACCAACTCTCTGGGCTCCAGTTTTACACATGCATTTCTGACCAATTGCAAATCTATAAAGTCTCTCTGCTTTGCTTGCTGCCCCTAAGATCAATGTACAATTTGCTGAAAGCAGATATCAAAATCCAAAATGCAGTTTGGATATTTTGTTGTTTTGAGATTTCCTCAGCCAGTTAATCAGATTATCCATATAAACAAAGATATCAAACAAGCATAGTTAACACCCTCTACTTATTTTCATACATATCCTAACAATGGACACTACACCTTGAACATCAGACAGAAGCAGACAATACAATTCTAATTGGCTAGCTTGGGAAAAATAATTTTTAATGATGATATCAGGTGTGTCCTCTTATTGAGTTCTTGTCCAGTGGATTTTGACAAATAAAGTCCAAGTGTTAGGGTGAATGTGATAGCTCTGTGGAGAGTCCGAAGGAGTTCCCTGTCCTGCGAAGGGGAAACACCTCAGGGACCCCTGGGGTCCTTGGTTCTGTGAGGAAAAGAATTTCAACATGCACCAGTCAGAGAAAAGACAGAGGTTTAGCTGGGCGTGGTGGCGCACGCTTGTAATCCCAGTACTTTGGGAGGCAGAGACCGGAGGATCCGGGTTCGCGGCCAGCCTCAGCTCTCTCTCTCTCTTCCTCTCTCTCTCTCTCTCTCTCTCTCTACCTAGTGAGGCCCTCTGCAACTTCGTGAGACCCGGTTTCAAAATAAAAGTATAAAAAAATAGGGCCGGGGATGTAGCGCGGAGGTAGAACGCCCCTGGGTTCAATCCCCGGTACCACAAAAAAAAAAAAAAAAGAAAAAGAAAAGACAGAGGTTTAATTTAAGAAAAGGGAGATACACATTCAGGGAAATGTGGGCCACCTGGAGATGTGAGAACAGCAGCCCTGAATTCTTACAATCTCTTTTATATAGGCACTGGAGATGGGGAGGGGATTGGTTAGAGGTACTTGGCGGGAAAATGCCTCCTTTCTTTGAAGTTTTTCTATGGGCAAAATATGTGGATTCCCTCAGGACAGATCTTCTGGGAGCAGAGATAAGCGGGTGACCAGCGAGGTGTAAGACTTTTAACAACAGGAGTATTTTAGATTTCCTCTTTAAAACTGTATTTTCCTTTTTTCTCCCAATTTGTCTCCTTTCTGCCTAATATTTTATTTCTTCTATTCTACCTCATCACAAGGACTAAAGAAGTGTATGTAAATAAGAAAGTTTATTTTAAATCAAGAAAAGAAGATAAAATCAGACCCCCCCCCATCACAGGGGAGAGAGTTTTCTTCGATTCTTCTCTCCCTAAAAGAAATGTTTAATTCAGGGGATGCAGATAGGGTTGCATGAAGGGTTTTAATGGATTCATCAGGAGGGTCACAGAGTAGACTGATCCAGGAGCAGAATGAGAAAAAAAAATGGGCAAGTCTGCCAGATGGTGAGTTTTTAATACTGTCTAGAAAACCTACCCCTCCTCATGCACAGTAATTTGGGGCAATTACTTTTGAGCCATGTGCCACGGCTTAGTGCTGAATTTGCCACATTAGATTTTAGTGCTGGTGTCTAAAGCTGCAATGTAATGGGCTGGAAGTCTCTGACCACAGCTGGGTTGGGCATTTCCCATATCTCTTCATAGGAAGGCTCCTCCCTGTCCCTTTCTTTCCATGCACTGCTCATTTCTGGTTAACTACTTAACATTCCACCCTCAAGAGCTAGAGGCCATGAAATCATTTAGGAAACAGGGGCAATGGTCCATCTTATGTAGTTTCTTCAAACTGACCAGGGATGTAGACATGTCAGGGCCTTGTGCTCTTGCTTTCTGTCAGAGCAAGGCCCGTTGGGACAGGACAAGCTCCTGAAAAGTGGGTCGGTCCAGGGGTTCCCAACAGTAGTCAGCATCCACTATAGAGAGGGGTTGGTAGTCCAGTCCTAGTCTCATTTGATATTTGATAGCCTGGAGCTGGGAAGAAAAAAATTCATTAACAGGTTTAGGAGACAAGAGCCAAAGAGTAAATGTGGGAATACTGTGGCCAAAGGTCCCATGAAGGGTAAGAGCCTAGAAAGCCAAGACCATGTTTCCTCCCATGATATCTGATGAGGTAGAATAAAAGAAATAAAATATTAGGCAGAAAGGAGACAAATTGGGAGAAAAAAAGAAAATTTAGTTTTAAAAAGAAAATCTAAAATACTCCTTAGCTTGCCCTGTGAGGCTTGACAGGGACATTCCAAAGTGACAAGACCCATATCTTTAAGAACACAACGGGCTAGCTTCACATCTGAAACTCCTGAGGCAATTAGCTTTGGAAAAGAAAGAACTTCACCTTCCACCAGAACTCCAAAAGATCACACCTGTTGTTAAATATCCTTACACCCCACAGGCCACTCCATGTCTCCAAGTCTCCAAGCCTCCAGGCTCCCTGAGAGTCCTATCTCAACACCTATTATCTAGCTTGGAGCTTCAAAGAGGAGACCACCATCCCATGGTCCCCCACTTCCTGCCGTGGGCCTGGCTACCCCCTTTTTCCAGTGGGCATATGAAAAGATTGTAAAGATGGGGTGTGCACTGTCTCTCCCTCTGCAGCAGCTTTCTGCACCCCTCTGAGCCCCTCTCTGCCGCTTTCAGGCCCTTGAAATAGCCTGTGCCTTCCCTAAGCCTGTGTCCCCACCTTTCTGAAATTCTTTTCTGCACTGGAGACAAAAATCCATGAGAAGTCATCCTGTCTCCCATGACAATATCCATCCCTGGGTAGCTTGCTTCCTCAGGTTGGATGCCTGTTCTGTTAAGTGTTGAATAGTTTCCTGTACCTGACCTGATCTATTGACATAAAAGCAGCATTCTTTCTGAAGCATAAGGCATACTCCCCCTCTGGCTGCTCTATTCATGTCCAGTGCTCATCTGTTTTGAAGAAACAGTTAACCTGGTGAGAGAGTTAGTCTGGTCGTGTAGATCTGTGAGTGCTTTAGCCATAGTCCCTAGCCCATCAGCTAGTCCTAGAGATAGGTTTTTGTAGATTAAGGCGGAGGATACTAGATTTTTCATCCCCATTTTGCCATTCCAGAGGTGATGCCCAGGCCAACCTGGAAGGGAATAATTTGGATTGCTCTTTTGGATCTAGTTTCTGAGGGAGGCAAGGACCCAAATAGAGGCAGGAACATCAAGGTATCGCCAGGGGCCAGGGATATAGAGGGAAAAAGAAATGCAAGTGTGCAGACTCCAGTTCTCTTAGACAGTAAGCAGATGTGAGCTTGAGTGCCACAAAGGAAATAGACTGCTTTGCTTTTGATGTAGGAATGAATGTGGAAAGATGCTAACTTTGTTTCAGAGGACGACCAATAACCAGTTTGAATCCCTAGAATGTGGTACTCATCTGCCAGAGTGGCTGCAACTAGTGGGATCAAACAAGAGATAAGGGGTTGTGTTGCACCAGATGTCCTGTTTTCCCAAAAAAGCATATGTTGAACCTTATGTATAAGGAGATTACAAGAGGGTGATTGGAGACCAGATAATTTTTTGCAAGCTGTCATCTGCATTATGCTTAAGCTAGAGGAGCATAAGCTTTTTCTACCTTTGTAAGTCCCCCCAGTTTTGAGCCCGCTATTTTTTCTATGATTCTCTTGTTCCTGGATGAAGCTTTGAGGATATATGGTTCATTAGAGCCCAGTCTGTTGGGAGCAAGGTCACTTTTCTATGTGAGGTGGGTTTTTGAGCTCATCTATAAAGGGAACCCTGACACATTGATTTATTCCATTAGTTTGCAACCAGTACACATTCGTCCACTGAGCATGATGTATGTGCCAGACACTTTGCTAGGAGTGGCAGCTAATCAATAAATGCATCCAATACCTGCCTTTCTGGAATGAACAGTCTAGTGGTGAAGATGCTCACCAGCTGGGAAAACAATGATCTAGGGACAGAATTCTGTGTCAAAAGAGGAAATGACACGGGGACGCTACTTTAGATGGTGAGCAGGCAAGCACCCAGGGATTGCTTTGCTTGGGTTAAATGCCTGATCACTTAGAGAGGAGGATTAGAGACTGATGCCCCCACCTCGATGAGTATAAAACAGTTCAACTGTTGTCTGGGTCCTGTCATGAAGATGAGCTGGGCAGGCCACTACTATCCCCTGAGGTGAAGAATTTAATCAGAGCCAACAGTCATGGGCATAGGAGGAGTTAACAGCTTGTAGTAACCTTTGAGCTGCCTGTGCTATAGAAAGATAGGGTTGATATACAGAATCAAGGGGTATATATAGACTACAGAAGCATATATATATATCATAGCATGAAGGGACATATGTTTTAATGGTTGAGAGCTGGAAGTACAGCAATCCTGGGATAGGTTCCCACTAGTGTTGGGGTGTTAAGGGGATCTACTTATCTGTTTGTCTCTCAAAAAGGAACCAGAGGTCTTCTCTGGGTATACAGGTATAGTTATTTGTGAGTAATTCTGGGGAATGAACAGCTTCATCTGGTGTAGCTTCATCTGGTGTTGACCCTGGAGTGGTAGATCCAGCTGGCAATTCCAGGTACCTTGATGGCTGTAGAAGTAGATAGAAGAATGGGGAAGGGCCCTTTCCAAAGTGGGGCCAGTTGATGACCTGGCTGGCTGTCATGGTAGATTTTAATTAGTATCATGGACCGTGGTTGGTAGAGGGGTCTAGTTGAGGAACTCCCGGGGTAAGGGAGAACCTGTTGTCCAAACTCTTGGAGAGCTTATTGGTATTGACCAAGGGCTGTTACATACTGGATAAGTGTAACTTGCTCCTCATCTAGAAAGAGGTCTCACCAGAGGAAAGTTTGACCATATAAAGTCTCATAAGGACTAAATTTTAATGGTGTTGGTGGTGAGACCCTTACCCACAAGAGCACCAGAGGAAGTACTTTTTTCCATGGTAAGGCTGTTTCCTTGTTTTTTTTTTTTTTTGGCGGTACTGGGAATTGAACCCAGGGGCATTCTACCTCCGAACTACACCCCCAGCTCAATTTTTTATTCTTTATTTTGAAACAGGGTCGCGCTAAGTTGCAGAGGGCCTCACGAAGTAGCTGAGACTAGCTGTTAACCTGGATCCTCTGGTCTCAGTCTCCCAAGTACTGGGATTACAAGCTTGCACCACCACGCCCAGCTTGTTTCCTCAGTTTTTTGAGGTGTAGTTTTAAAGTCTGGTTGGCTCTTTCTACTTTTTCTGAGGATTGGGGCTTCCAGGAGGAATGTAGATGTCATTTTGTCCCCAGGTCTTTTAGCTACTTGTTGGATTACCTCAGTGACAAAAGACTACCCATTGTCACTTTGAAGGGACATGGAAAGTCCAAATCTGGGGATGATTTCTTGGAGAAGTGTCTTAGCCGCTTCAACAGCCTTCTCTGTCCTTATACGGAATACTTCCACCCAGCTTGTGAAAGTATCCACAAATACCAACAAATATCTGAATCTCTGATGGGGAGTAGTTGGGTGAAGTCTACCTGCCAATCTTCCCCTGGGCATGTTCCATGTCTCTGTGCTGGCAATATTAAAGGAGGTGGCCTCCCTTTTTGGGGATTATTAATGGCACAGGTCTCACAAACCTGAACAACTCTCTCCAAAGTCATATATAGTCCCTTTCCAGTAAATAACCTTTTGCTAAGGAGAGAGAGATGATCCCTCCAAAAGTGACAGGAGTCATGTAGGACCTTTAGAACCTTCTACTGTATTGCTTGTGGGAGATGGATGATGACACCCAGTTGGAGCCATCCATCTGCCTCTTGAATATATTCCCACTCCTTGACCCAAGATATTTCCTCAGGGGCGTAGATGGGGAGATATGCGTCAGGGGGTATGGAGGGAATTAAGGCCAGCTACATTATGACCAATTAGCTGCCAACTTGGCTGCCTTATCAGCAGCCTGGTTGCCCTGTATTACCTTACTGGTTTCTTTCTTATGTCCTTTGCAGCGAGATACTTCAATTTCTCAGATTTATTGCTTTAAAAAGTTCCAGTATCTGAGGGTCATACTTGATTGGGCTCTTTTGGGAGGTTAAATGGCCTTTTTCTTTCCAGACACAAGCATGGGCATAGAGCACCAAGAAGACACACTCGGATTCTATGAAAATTGCCGGAGCCTGCCGGCAAAATCGATCGGTCCCTGAAACGGGGAGTGAGGATTGAGAAAAAATAAAAGACAAAAGAAAAGAATCGGGATGACTGAGGTCAATACCACCAGCATCTGCTTTATTCTACACAGGCCTTAAATACACTTCTAGAGCATCAGAAATGAGCACAAGGTCATTGATCATACAATGTTAATACTTATCCAAGCAGGCAGAATGTTCCCAGACAATCTCCTTTCTCCTTCCTCCTTCCTGGAACAAAGAACAGTCAAGTCCTTCCTCTGAGATAGAGAAATTCCTTCTGTTGAAACTTTCAGCACACACATCATCAGATCTAAATCCATCCATTTAGCAGGACTTGCACCTCTCAAGGCTGCTTGTGCAACTATGAGCCGGAAGCCAGAGAAATGGCTCCCAACAGAAAATGATTGCCCACTTGTCTTTATTCAATTTAAGGGCCTAGGTTGAAGCTATTATTTCTGCAAGTTATGCAGAATTTCCTGGTGGGAGGGGTTTAGCTTCAATAATTTCTGAGGTAGATACCACTGCTTAGCCAGGCTTTCTGATTTCCTCATCCACAAAAGAACTGCCATCGATAAACCAAACAAAGTCAGGGTTGTCTAAGGTCTGATCCCTGAGATCATCTCTGTTGGCATGAGGCTTAGGACTTCTTCACATGAGTGCTGAGGGAGTGTGGAGTCCTCCTCTGGAAGGGGAAGTAGGCTGGCTGAATTTAAATAGGTGTGCCTGTCTAAGGCTACATTTGGGTTTTCTAGCAATAGGGTTTGGTATCTTAGTAATCTGCTGTTGGTTAGCCAGTAAGTTTCTTTAAGTTACAGAAGAGAAGCCACCTGATAGGGGTATACACCTCAAAGGGCCTTACTAGTGTTATGTTAAAGGCCTCTTCCAGGATTGCTGTTGCAGTTAAGGCTTGGGGGCAAGTAGGCCATCCCCAAGTCACAGAATCTATTCCTTTCAATAAGTATCCTATAAGGCATTTGGTTGGTCTGAGGCATTGGGTCAGCACTCCCAGGGAAGTTCATTTTTTCTCTGCCATGTTTAGTTGGAAGGGCTTACCATCTGAGGCAGGCCAACAGCTGGGGCTTGGAGGAGTGATTGAGTTTAATTAAAGCTTGTTCTTGCTTTTTTATCCCACATTAATGGTCCCATTTCCTCTCCTCCCTTAAGGGGTTCACCCAAAGATTTAACTATTTTCCAATATACTAACATCAATAGTCAGCAGTAGCCTGTAAGACCTAAAAAGGCCTGGAGCTGTCTGTGTGTGTTTGGCAGGGGTAGCTGTTGGATGGCCTGTATTCTTTCTGGGGATAAGACCCTCTTTACAGGGGCTATTATCATAAGTGATGTTTTGTTGTATGAGTTGGGCCTTAGATTTTGAGGCTTTAAATACCTGGTTGTCCCAAAACTCTAAGGTTTGTATGGAATGTTTTTCTGCCATTTCTCAGGTTGGAGAACATATGAGGAGGTCATCTACATATTGTAGGAGTAAACCTTTATCCAGAGACCGTTCATCTAAGTCTCTGGCTAAGACTTGTCCAAACAAATAGGAGCTGTCCCCAAATCCCCAGGGTAAGACTATCCAGGTCAATTGTTGTGTTTCCTCTATTTCCAGCTCACTCAAATGCAAACAAATATTGTGATGTTGGTGCTAAGGGAATTAAAAAAAAGAATACTTGAGATCCAGCACTGAAAACCATTGAGTGTTAGGGGAAATTTTTCTCAGATGCACACAGAGATTTGGCATTAGTGGGTGTATGGGGATCACTGCCTCATTAATTGATCTGAGATCCTTAACCTCCCTGTATTCTCCATTTGATTTTTTAACTGCCAAGATTGGGGAGTTGCAGGGCACTAGGAGCCCATGTTCCAGGAACTCTGAGGTCAATGATTGAAGACCAGCAAGGGCCTCTGCCTTTAGAGGGTACTGCTTGTAGCAGAGGTAGTATACAGGATCCTTGAGCCTGACTTCAATAGGATAAGAAGTTTGTGTACATCGAAGGATCCCCACGTCCCAGACTTGGGAATCTATGAGGAGTTCTTTCTGATCTTTTGAAGTTATGTCCTGGGATATGCCAGCCGTTAAGGACAAGTAAGTGGGGTTTCTCAAAGAACATAGAGAGTCAGATGTGTCCCCATTTTTACAAGTAAATCCCTTCCTAGTAAAGGGACTAGGCATTCAGTCATAACCAGGAAGGAATGGTCAAATAAATATTCTTCCCCAAGGCAGAAAAGGGGAGGTGTAAAGTGCTTGGTCATGGGGGTTCCATTGACTCCCATCACCCTATAGGAATTGAGAGTAAGTCTCCCAGAATAAGAGGTAAGAACAGAATAAGAGGCTCCAATGTCAAGGAGAAAACCCATCTCCTATAAGAGTCATATATTAGATGGTGGTGGGGGTAACCCTGGATATGGGGGACTAGGCTCTGGGCGTGGTAATGAAGGGTAGAGTGCTCCAGGGCCACAGGGTTGTTTGAGCCTTTGAAGGGTGTTGAGGGATTGACCAGTTCCTCTGGAGGAGCCTCCAAGTTAGGGAGGCCCCCCATTTTTGGAATATTTTCCCCATAGGGCCATAGGGTAGGGTCAGCTTTGCATCCTGGACGAAGGTCTGACTGATTCCTTAAAGTGAAGAAGATTTGGACATAAGAGACTTCTCCCCATTTTCCTCCCCTGTGGCAGAAGAAATCTAGCTGTAGTACAATGTTGAAATTTAGGCTCCCATTTAGAGGCCATGCTTCTTGATTATTTGATAGGTATTCAGACCAAGTGGTATTACAGAAGAAAATAAGTCTTCTTTTTATATTTTCAGCATCAAACCTCTCTCAATTGTTTGAAATACATCCCAGTGGAGAATCTGAAGGTATCATGATCTGATTTCCCATCTGTAAAGAAAGACAACAGGGCTCAAGAGAGGGGGCATCCCCCCACCCTCAAGTTAATAAGCCTTGTATACCTAGGGCCCTCAGAGCATCCCCTTTGGAGACAAGAAACATGGGACCCGGTGCACCGGCCAGCCTTGCCATATCCCAAAAACCTACCTGCCTAGTCTTCTCAAGTTTCTGCCCTTTGCTGTGGGAGGAGGTGTAAATTTTTCAAGCCTTTTAATGTTCCCAAGAAGTATTTATCTTAATTGAATTTACTTAAGTTACTTTTAAAGCATTATTCATAGATTACTCCTGAAAATCAAATTACCAGCCGATCAATGTCAACTGTAGTTTAAACATCTTCCAGAGGCAAACATAACCTTGATTGGCTAGCCACCTAGGAAGAGGAAATGTATATGCTAATAATCTTAAGGACATTTGAATTTTTATCTTATGAACAAACTTAAGGCCACCTATTTGTCGAGGATTTAAATTCCATGAACTAAAAGGCATTTGGATTTATGATTTCTTAACTTATGAACACTCATTTATCTATAAGCCAATTGGGTATCATATAAGTACTACATAGACACAAGTGCATATACAATATAACAACCAATGCACATGTATACAAGTATACATAAAGATAAACAGATAATAAAAATGTTATAGCCTTTATTTACCAGGTATTGGGCTTTCATAGATCAGAGATAAGAGAGTTACAGATGCTCACAACAGAGAGTGCCTGGCAGGTTTGGAACTTTCAGGAACCAAAATATATACTGTTACAAACTATGGCTTGACACAGACATGAAGAAAAGTCCATATAGTTGGGTATGCCTGGCCATTTAAAAATGTTAGTATTCTTCTCAAAAGAGGAGAAACAATGCTATCATGCCACATGACCACCCAAATGAAGGGAGATCTACCATAAAAATAGAAGCTAGGAGTTGTCTCTGTGGCCTGATGTTGGCTATGGGTCTAAGAGAACTGACAGCTAGGGGAGGGGAACCACAAGGATAGGAGAGTGCTCTAAGAGTCCCAGAGTAGGCCCATCAGGGAAAAGGAAGTCTGGGAACCGATTGCCCTTAAGGAAGTCAGCAGTGGAATTTTAAAGATAGAGGGGGAGAGCCAAGTGCATGGTGGCCTGGCCTGCTGGATAATCAGAGGAGAGCCAGTCACATGGCGGCCTGGCCCTATGGAATCCAAAAAGCAACAGAGAGAATCAGGGGAAAGCCAAGCACATGGCAGCCTGGCCTGAGGAATCAAAAAAGCTGCAGGAAGAATCTGGAGAGAGTTGTATACCTGGTAGCCTGACCTGGGGAATCCAAAAAGCAGCAGGAAGAATCAGGGGAGAGCCAGGTGCATGGCAGCATGGCCCACATAATCCAAAAGGTCTCACTGTGAATCTGGGCAGAGCCGGGAGCATGGTGCCCTGGCCTGTGGAGTCTAAAGCACCCAGGAAAGTCTGGGCAGAGGCAGGGTTGGGAGAAGGAGCCAGGGGCATGGTCCCCTGACTTTAGGGAGCCCTAGCATTTTACCTTGTATATATCTGAGTCACATACAACTTATGTCACAGGGCAGCGAGTTTCCCTCAGTTCTTGTCTCCCCAAAAGAAAGATATCATTCAGGGATGTAGATTGGGAGTGCATGAAGTGTTTTATAGGATTCATCAGGAGGGTCACAGAGCTGGCTGATCTGTGAACAGAAAGAGAAAGAAAAAGGGAGAGTCTGCCTCATAGTGAGTTTTAAATATTGTCCAGAAAACCCGCCCCTCCTCATGCATAGTAATTTGGGGAAGTTACTTTTGGTTCTCGTGACATGGCTTAGTGTGACTACTCTAAATTCACCATGTTAAAATTTAGTGCTGGTGTCTAAAGCTGCAATGTAATGGGCTGAAAGTCTCTGACCACACCTGGGTGGGGCAATCTCCATATATGTTCACAGGAAGGCTCTTCTCTGTCTCCTTTCCCTGCTCTGCTCATTTCTGGCTAGCTACCTAACACCTCCACATGAGGGGGGTTCCCCGAAAGAGTAACCATCAAAGCTCTTGGGAAGTAGACTTTTAAGCCTTAGTGAGATTCCCCATCTGCTCTTTTATAATTGGTCAGAATTGGGTTTTGGGGACCCAATGTCTTTTGCTGGATTTCAATCCTTAATTTCCCATATCTTATTAACCTTCCCTGTTTTTGTTCCTTTTGGAGGTGGTTTATCTTTACCCTTTCTCCTCCTAGGTCCTCTGCCCTAACTGCCTAGTTTTTCTAACTCCTCATGTCCCCCCTTTGATGAAGTGATCCTAAATGCTATTAGGGAAATGGAGCAACAGTTGCTCTAACTGCTTCAAGCTGGTAGGGTGCACTGTTGGAGTATTGCAGTCAGGGTCTCATGGGCTGGATGACCTAGAGGACATCCTAGAGGAAAAAGGAACTGTTCATATGAGGTTTCGTTCTCATAACCATCTGTAGCTGGAGGTCTGAAGGACAGCCTCAGGCACATGATGTTCTGTAGGTAGCTTTCCCTAAGTGCCCATACTTCATGTGTGCTCATCCGGCTAAACTGGTTGTCAAGAGTTGTTGATTCAGTGTTTACAAGCCTGGTTATCTTGGTTTGTTGGTTAACAAAATCACTCATCTGTTTTTTTATGATATGTTGTTTTCAGTGGGCATCTACATGAAAAACTGATATGTTAGTATGTTATACAATAACCCAGATAGTTTTTTTTTCCATAAGTCTTTACCTTGGACCATTAACCTGTAAATTTCCATGGTATTATAAGAAAAGACACATATTCAAAAATGACTTGACAAAGTGATTTTAATTTTTGCTAAAAGGGTCTTGCCACCAGGGAAGCCAGGTATGCAAGCACATTGAGCTTGGAGTCCACCCAGTCTTTATCCCTAACACAGATTTCTGCACCATACTCCTATTGGTGGGAGTGTGGTTTCACAGACTTAATGTGATAGGCTAATTCATCTAGAACAAAATTCTGGGATGGGGTTGGCATTTGCAAATCTCAGGAGATGGAAACTCACAAACAGGACGTTATACAAGGTTACAAAATGGTGCTTACTTTAAATAAAGCTAATCCTTTGGTAGAAAAGACTTAATTGTGTTATCACAACTGTCACAGCATACTGTATAGAACAAAGCTTCACTTTTTTTAACCCTCCCCAAATCACCTAACACAGCTGAAATACTAAGATGAATCATTTCCACCATCCTCTTAGGAAACACTACAAGGCTCCCCATCATGTGCACTTTTCCTCACTACAAAAGGAAATCAACAATTTGTTCTTTGGTGGTCTTCGAATGGAGAATATTGACAGGTGGCACAGCATAAGACTGCTGCCATTTGAATCCTGGCTTTGCCAAGCAGCAGCTGTATAACTTGAACAAAGTAAACCAACTCTCTTGGCCTTCGTTTTCTTATTTTTAAAACAGAAATACCAAAATATATAATTTTTACAAGGTTCAGTTGAGGATTAAATAGATTGACTTAGAAGTGTGTTACTTTATTTTAGATGCAAGAAACTAATGCCTAACTCAAATAGGCTTTAAAAATAGAAAATAAGCCAGACCTGGTGGTGCATGCCTATAACCCTAGTACTTGGGAGGCTGAGATACAAGGATTGTAGGTTCAAGGCCATCTTCAGCAACTACACGAGAACCTCAGCAAAGTAGAGAGACCTGTTTCAAAATAAAATAGGGTTGGGAGTGTAGCTTGGAGGTAGAATGCCCCTGGGTTCAATCTCCAGTACAAAAAAATAGAGGTTACAGTCATCTCACATTATATCAGTTTTGAATGAGCTAAGAACTCATTGAGTGATGCACTGTGTTAGAGGAATCCAAGTACTTCACATCTTTCTGCTCTAACTTCTTCTGTGTCCTCAGAGACACCACTCATGGGTAAAAGGTGGGTGGCCACTCCACATGTCATGCTCTCACACTCTGTCCAACAAAACAGGAAATAAGGAGGGTGGTAACCTTCGTCTACATCTCTCTGATTTGATCCAGGAAAAAAACTTTCCCCTGAATTTCCACCAGCATATCTACCCCTTTTGTCTCCTTTCAAAGAGGTGGTATTGTGCCCTCTAAAAGCTGGATCCTAAAACTACATGACCTGAGATCAGATTGTGGCCAATAAATACTTTCCATTATTTGAAATAATATTTTTCTCTCATCACATCACACAATACTCTGAAATAAGTGAGTATTTAATACATAGATCCCCAAATCCAACTGCGTTAATGTGCTTCTTCGTTGTATGGTCAACCACTGTCTACACTGCCCTGCTGACTCCATGGGCTGAAGTGACCACAACTTCATGGCAGGACATGCTGCTGTGCAAAGCAGTGTTTCTGGAAGGGGCTTATTCTCAGCTGATGAAGATATGCTCTAGACTCACATCTTTTAGCTCTTCAGGTGGGGCACCTGCCATGCTTACTCTGGCTTTAACATCTGCATTGCAAGAGCAAATTGTCACCAACTAAACTACAGCAGCTTTCTCAGTTCTCTTATCTATGTTGGTCTGTGTATTCAATCAATTTCTGATTTTTCTTTTTTCTCACTATTTAGACTACTTGCTCAGACTTTTTTTTTCATCTTAGAGTTAAATGCCAGGACCTCATACCATCAACTTGAGCTTCAGGCTCTGAATAGATGACTTCATGGAATTTCATTGGTTTAAAAAAAACTGTGGCAAACTGTGGTAGAAAGAACTCTTGGCCATTTAATGTTTTGGATTCTAGCTATATCTGGACCATAAATTAAATGTGTGATTAGATAAATCAATTATTCTCTCTGTTTCTTTATTTGTGAAATTATAGGACTGAATTTGAAAAGCAGAATCAATTTATCTAATTTCTTGGAGTAGGTTGCACTCAGTTTGGGAAGGGTCTGAAAAGGCTAGAAACTCTCAGCAGAATTACGTGTATCTTAATTATGAAACAGATAATTTATTTTAGAATATTTGGTCCTACTTTATTTATTTATTTATTTATTTATTGGTACTGGGATTGAAACTAGGGTCATTCTATCGCTGAGCTATACTTCATCCCAATTAGCATCAGGCTAATTATCATGAAATTGTCAATTTCATTTTAACATAAAGACCACTTCTCTTGACCTTAAGGTCTTATCTAAAATGTAATAGCCAAAACTCTCAAAGGTAGTCTTTGTTAATTTCTAATGAAGTCATGCCTTAGATGAAGTCATGGACGTAGAATTAGGAGATAGATTTTTTTAGGAGTTAGGAGGTATCTCTTTTGGTGAGCAAACTGTCGTGATTGTTCAGGAGCACCTGAGGGCACCTAGCAAAACATTGGGCTTGGTAGGGTTTGGTCTTGGGCGAACTATCAGTTGCAGATGAAGAGAACAGTGACAGGGAGCAGGTGCTGGAGTAGCAAACTTTAAAGTTATTATTGTACTGAGAACTGGGTCTCCTGATATCCCCTAGAGACCAAATGCCAAAGCTGGCCTCTCCTGAAGGGCTATTGTTTTCATTGTTATGACGAAAAGTTTCATTCCATTCATTAACATTGCTCTTCCCTTTCACTCTCAGCCAGAAATTACTGTTCTTGAAAAGTTAATGCCCTCTGGTTCTGCACCTGCCTCCAATTAGTACAGAAACAATTGGTGAAAAATATGTTTGGAATCACACACACCTCTAGGGACAAGTTGTTGATGTTCTCGTTGAGCCAGAGACTTTAGAAGAGTTCGGCTTGTGGAGTTGTACTTTCCTGTGGATTGTCAACAGACTGATGCCTCAGGAAGTTCAGATTGCTGCTTGGCCCAAGATCCTGAATAAGTTAGAAAGCTTGAAAAAGAAGGAAAAAGTAACTCTGAGAAGTTACTGTGAATACGATAGTCTTGCAGGATCACTGATGTTTTAAAAACAAAACAAAACAAAAAACTTGAGCTCAATTAAGAGCAGTTAAAAAAATCAGACTACATATTTCCCAAAAAGTTTTAAAAGTATTCATAATAGGTTTCTTTAAAAAGATAACTTTAGACTTAAAAGAAGAGTTGTGAAAATAGCATGAGTTCCCATAACACCCTTTATCCATCTGTTCCATATGTAAATATCTTTGAAAACCAGAAAATAATTATCAGAACTAAGAAATTATCCTTGATTTGACACTACTAAGTAAATGTAGAATTATTTGGTTTTCATCAGGGGATAGTTGGTGTGGATATCTACTTCAGGTAATATTAACCTCAATCCCTTTGCTAAGGTCATAATACACTTTTACTGTTGTTTAGTTTTCAGTGCCAGGAATTGAACTTAGGGCCTTGCACATGTTAAGTAGGTGTTGTACCACTGAGTTACACCCATCATTCATGATAAAATTTTTACTATAAATTTTACAGGTGAAAAAGGAGAGGCTTAATGAGAAAATAAGGTGGATCACATAGCCTGAGAGCAGGATCTGAATCCAAAGTTCATGGAGTTTTCAAAATTTACCATATCATTCCTCACTATTTGCAACTATAATGATGTTTAAAGATGCAACTTTTTTTATATTTCTGTTAAGATCCCTAGGTGAAAAGAAAGAATTAAAAGTGTTGTCTTGTTATTTGTTTCTATGTTATTTCAGAGCTCTAAAAACATGTGTGTATAATTTAGGTAATAATGTTAGAAAGTTAAAATTTATGGTCTTCTGGTATATGGGCCATCAGTATCCTGTTCTTTCTTCTGAGCCAGACAGAAGTTTTATGATGATCCTAGATAAATATAGTTTTGAATATTGGGAATCTGTACATTTTTCTATAATTCACAATAAACTGTTTCACATTTTATAAATAATCAGAAGAAAGGAGCTCAAAAGTTCTAAACTCAAGGTAATGATAAGGTGATAGAATCATTAATTACCTTGATTTGATCAGTACATATTGTAAACATGGGTTGAAATCCCACACTGTAACCACATATATGTATACAATTATTACTTGCTAATCACAAGTGTTTAATGTTTAGGAAAGGGAAATATTAACTACCCTAATTTCATCATTATATACATACACATATATCAAATTATGACACTTTACCCCATAAATATGTGCAATCAAAATTTTCAAAAGAAATTTCTCACATATAATAGATTTAGATTCCACTAGGAAGAATTTTAGTCAGTGTTATAAAAATATCCACAATAACTAATACTTTGATATATTCAATATAAATTGCTTTCAATTAATTTTTATCTACTTTTATATTTTCCCATACAAAGAATAGATTTCTTGCATTGGAATAAGGCAATATATAAGTCATTATGAGTATACCATCTCACAGTAAACTCCAAGTTGCTTTCAGGTCTTTCTTCCAGTTCAAAGAGCTATTGGTGAATCACTGAGCTGTGCTATTCTTTATGGGGGGGACTGAATACTCCCTCTTTAGAATATCATGATGGAGAGAACTTGAAACTACAGAGGATATCTGAGAGAGTGTAGCTAGTTCATTCTCTAAGTCATAAGTATTTTTAAGTTAATATGCCAGAGTAATCATGATTATTGAGTCCCAATTGTTGAGTTAAAACCTTGGCTTCCTAATATATTTTTTGTGTGGTTCTAGACAAGTATTTTTTTCTCATTTGTTCTCATCTACATGGTCAAAGCAGGGTTGTTGCCATTTCCTTATTTATAAAATGGAGATAAAAGTGGTATCCACCTCATCTGTAAAATGGGATAACAACAGTAACCACCTCGTGTTGTAAAGAAGATTAAAAGAAGAAATAAAACACTAGAATGGTATTCATGCATCCTAGTTTGCCTGAGACAGTCTTGATTATTCCTATTATCCTGGCATAATTGTTTTTTAAATATGCTTTTAAGGGTACATTAGAAATATACATCATAGTGAGGGTCAAAGTTATACAAGTACATATACACACAGCACTTAGTGTGATTCCCTGTGGCCCCTCCCCACTCCTCTCACCTCCCCTACATGTTAGTGAGATTGGTTGCTAGTGATAACTTCACATATAGACATAGCATTATTTGAACTACCTTCACTCTGAAAAGCATTACAGCTTGAAATAAAAGTTATATAGTCATCTTAGTTACTAAGCAAATAGTAAATGCTATATCGCCATTAAATATTACTATTATTTTGTTCTAGGAATTGGAATACAGCAGTAAACAACAATAGTCCTTGCCTTCAGTGATTTTCTATCTTAGCTGGGAGAGAAAACCAATAATCAAAAGCTATTGGTAAAATACATTCTAGACAGTGATAAATGCCATGAAATACAACAGCAATTAAATTCCTGGAAACTGCCTCTGTAGACTAGCTTCTTGAATGTATTATTAGAATCTTTAAGTTTGTCTGAATAGGGGAATATAATGGGTTTGGGATACATCAAAAATGTTTTTCTCAGAACAGGTCTACTAAATTGAGTTAAAGGGGAAAGATTAAAAAATGAGCCAAAAATGTTGTGAGTGGAATCAGTTTGAGGTCTCACAGTAAAGATTCCCTCTAAATGGGAGACATCCCACAATGTGTAGTCCAGTCCTCTCACCCCAGGCCTCCTGTGGTGGACTGTCAGTTGTATTCGAAAATTCATTCCCTCCTTCTTCCTGACTCTTGGCTATCAGGAAAAGGCCCTACTTTTCTGGTTGTCTTGACCCTTCGAGTGTGGCCGTATGATTGAGCACTTGACAATACCTTAGTAGAGGTACAGGTACGACTTCAATCTTGTTTGCCTAAACAGAAATTGCTTCTCTGTCTTCTCTGTCCTGTGGTTGGACCACCGCAATGAACCTGCTTTGACCACCCAGACAAGAATAGTACATTAGGTCAGGCACTCTAATGTGGCTCCCAGAAAACTGAGTACCTATTTTCTCAATTCTCCTAAGTCAATACCATTTTATGTGTGTAGGAAACAAACTAATTCATTATATAAAATGAATGTATTGGTTACTAGGGCTTAACTGTCTCTCAGAAAATATGAAGACAGGACAGCAGAAGGAAACCGAATCCCTGAATTACCTCCTGAAGTAAAGTTATCCAGTCAGCTGCCCTTAGCCTAAAACAGAAGGAAAGCCTCTATCTTAATGGCCTTCTGTGTTTATGTGGACCTTTGTTATAATAGTCTATCATTTATTTTCACTGTTCTTGATCCCATTTTTTTGTCTTTTAAAAAGAATAAGTGCACTGTAGTATTTGGGGCAAGGTAGATATATTGAACAGGAGGTGGTTTGATATTTATATACTTTATTCTTAATAACATGATGATTATGATGATGATTTTGATGATGATGATGATGATGATGATTGTGTGTGTGTGTGTGTGTGTGTGTGTGTGTGTGTTACTAGGGACTGAACTCAGGGGTGCTCTACCACTGAACTATATTCCCCCACCCTTTTATTGTCTTATTTTGAGACGGTCTCATTCAGTTGCCCAGGCTGGCCTTGAACTTGCCATCTTCCTGCCTCAGACTCCCTAGTAGCTGTGATTACAGGAGTACTACCACATCTGGAAACTGATGGATTTTGAGTGATGGCTGGGTATGGACTCTGAATCTCACCTCTCCCCTAGCAAATCAAAGAAGAAAGAGGAGAAAGTTATTTCTCTTGCCCAAATCCTTCTTTGCCACAACTTTTACATTTGCCCCACTGATAGGCCTTGGTAGCATAATTGGTTATGACATCACAGGAAATGACTGCATTCATGTAGAAGGATGAAAAATACAGAGAAACACAGAGAGCACAATCAGGTAAGATGGAAAGTGTGAGGAAAGGGTGACTATCAGAGAAGAGAAGAGGCAGAGAAAGAGAAACAGGGAGGGAGAGCAGACCAAATCTCAGGAAACATGGCAAAAAATCTGAGAATCTAGCTGTGTGTGGTGGCACACGTTTGTAATCCCAGTACTTGGGAGGCTGAGACAGGAGGATCGGCAGGTTCACAGCCAGCCTCAGCTACTTAGGGAGGCCCTCCGCAACTTAGTGAGACCCTGTTTCAAAATAAAAGAATAAAAAATAGGGCTAGGGGTGTAGTCCGGAGGTAGAATGCCCCTGGGTTCAATCCCAAGTACTGCAAAAAAAAAATCTGAGAATCTAGAAAATCTTCCAGTTTAATAACTGTATTCAACAAGTGATTCTGTTCTGTGACAACAAAAAATTGAAAGTTCCAGTAGTTTGAAATTTTAAGAAACATGTATTTCTTCCTCATGCCAAGTATTCAATATGGATCAGGGGCAGGAGTGATATGAAGTTCTGCTCCATAAAGTCATTCAAGGACTTTGATGGATGTTATATCAATTGATATCAACCTCTCAATAGGAGGATTCAGATTTTGCTGTCACTGTGTGAGTACCGGGGGCAATCACACCAGCACTTAATTTACAAGTTATTTGGGAAATACCTACGAGTAGAATGACTGAGTCTTATGTATATGTAACTTTAGGTATATGTTTAATTGTTGAAGAAACTGACAAATGAATCTCCAAAGTGGTTGTGCCATTTTACATTTCTAGCAAGTACATATGAGAGTTCCAGTTCTCTACATCTTTGCCAACCTTTGGGAAGGTCATCAAAAAACAAAGATAGTCTGAGAAACTGTCATAGCTGAGATTCCTAGATGTGATACTAAAACAGAAAAAGGACACCAGGCAAAAACTAAGGAAACTTGAATAAAATAAGGACTTTAGTTAGTACTAATTTATAAATACTGCTTCATTAATTATTACAAATATGCCACATTAATATAAGATGTTAATACATGAGGAACCGGATGAGGGGCATATGGGAACTTTTTTTATTATATTCATAATTTTTCTGCACATCCAAACTATTCCAAAATAAAAAAGAACATGTTTTAAAAGTTATTTCTAGCCAGGCTGGTGGCGCACACTTGTAATCCCAGTACTTGGGAGGCTGAGACTGGAGAATCTGGGTTCGTGGCAGCCTCAGCTACTTAGTGAGGCCCTCCGCAACTTAGTGAGACTGTTTCAAAATAAGAATAAAAAATAGGGCTGGGGGTGTAGCTCAGAGGTAGAATGCCTCTGGGTGTAATCCCCAGTACCGCAAAAAAGTTATTTCTAATATTTTATAAATGGCATGAGAGAGGAGGAGGTAGATGAAGTGGCTACTAAATGTTAAGGGATCCTTCTAAGACAGTAGGTGGTCTGGCTGTCACACCAACTCCACAGACTTTTAAAAAGGATTACAACATGCTTGTTCAATTGGTCCTAACCTTGATTTTAAAGTTTGATGACTCCACAAGGAAAAAGAGTACATAAGCCCTTAAGAGCCAGTGCAGATTAGAACAGTACAAAGTAAAGGAGCAGATCACGAGGAGAGGAAGTGACATGTGGACCAGCATCTCCTGGTGCAATATACAGCAGAAAACACAAAGCCATATGCATCAGTATAGGTAAAATGATCTGAGGATGGTGAAGAAACTTTTTTGGGTTTCCAGACACTGGTGCTCAATTTACTGTCATATTTAAACCTACCAATGAAAAATTCAAGGGCAAGATAATTAAGACAATTTGTAGGTGAAAGTATGACTGAAAGTATTAAAAATGAAATAATATAGGCATGGTGGCCCACACTTATGTAATCCCAGTACTTAGGAGGCTGAGACAGGAGGATTGCAGATTCACAGCCATCCTTAGCTACTTAGTGAGGCCCTCTGCAACTTAGTGAGACCCTGTTTCAAATTAAAAAAAATGGGGCTGGGGGTGTAGCTTGGAGGTAGAATGCCCCTGGGTTCAATCCTCAGTACCACACACATAAAATGAAACAATGTATGAGAATGCATTACAACAGGAATGGATGTGGTATCTGAATAGAGGACTCTTTTTCCTCCCTCAAACAATTGAGAAAGGGGTGTTCAAATCTGCCCTTCATTTGTTTTTATTGGGATTGGGCCTGTTAGGTAAGAACCTAGAATTTCCCAAGCATATTCACATAGTTAATCTAAAATAATATGAATAGGGGTGGAGATTTCAGCTTTCATCATGGATAAGTTAGATGCGGGCAGGTTAGTGCCTATAAATTCCATATTTAATGTCTCAGTGTGACCTGTAAGAAAATCTGATGGATTCAAGATGAATTATATATTATAAAAACTATGTAAAAATTAAGCCTCCAATAGCATAAGCTATGCCCAATATAGTGTCAGCAAATCAGGATTTTCAGAAGCTAAAAGAGTGGAATTATGTTATCTATTTGTGTAAAGCCTTATTTTCTACCAGTTTACAAAGGAACTCAAAGCTAATATGCAGGCATGTGGGATGGACTCCAATATATATTTACTATGTTTCCACAAGGTTGTTGAAATTTTCCTTCTTATTGTCACACATGATAAGAAGAGCCCTGGTTTTAAGTCATTAAGAAAATAAAATTATGTGTTACATTGATGATATGATGTGATATCTCAACCTGAAGACCTAGCTAAAACTGAATTACAATGCTTGTTAATCATAGGAGGCTGAAGAAGTCAACTGAAGTACAGAGGCCAGGGCAAATGGTTCTTAGGCATCAATATATACATAGACACAGACACACACACACACACACACACCTTTCCATCCAAAAAGTTGTATATATACATATATATACAACTTTTCATTCATAATGAAAAGTGAAATCCTGTCATCTGCAGCAAACAGATGGAGGCCATTATATTAAGTGATATAGGCCAGACACAGAAAGAAAAGTACCACACATTCTCTCTCATATGTAGAAGCTAAAAAATTGACCTGAAAGTAGAATAGTGATTACTAGTGACTGGGAATGGTTTGGGGGAAAGAAAGGGAAAGGGTGATTGGATTTGATTAGTACATACTGTATACATGTATGAAATATACTAACCCAATTAATATGTACAATTAATGTGTTAATACATTTTTTAAAAGTAAAGATTTATATACTGTATTTTTAAAAAGTCAACATAAAGCTTTTTGGGTATTCAGGAGCCCTGGCCCACTGAAGCCTCTAGCAACATCTGTTACTGACACCTAGTGGCTGCACATGGGATTTTGGAATAGGAAGCTGCCAGAAAGTAACTTTAGGCAACATACTATTTGAAAGGAAATAGCTATCTTCTTACTAGGTTTTTGTTTCTTCTATTACTGAAGGACATACAAGATTTTAGAACCCATCACAACCTTGCTTATGTTATCATTCTAACAAGAAGTGAAGGGCACAGGAAAGTCCATCCTTGAGTAGAAAGGCTATATTCAAGAATGTTTGTTGTAGGTACCCATTGCAGTAACAGGTGGTCACCGTGCCATTGGTCCATGCGCTAGGTCCCCCTGACGAATTAGTTAGATCAATGGCTGAATGGTCCTCTCCCTATGACCAGTTATTACTGTCTGATGGCAAAGAAGCCGCACAGTTTACAGATGGTGTTTTAAGGCTGATGGACTGGCGCTCGGTCTAGGAAGCAGCAGCCCAGGGATCTGTTAGTTTGCACATGAAATATGAAAAGAAAAGATAAATCTACTCAGAGGATAAAGTGAAGAATGATATTCCTCACACCCAAGGAAATACAGTAACAGTAATGATATGGTCTAGAATGTAGTCTAGAAAAGGGAGCTTAAACAGTTGGAAGATTAAAAAGCAAGTGTGGAGCACTACTGTGAAAAACATTGAGCACTTAGACGAGGAAAATTAAAGTGAGGCATGTACTGGAACCAAAAAGCAAATGCCCTTGCAAACTTTTTAAATACCTATTTTGAAAAAAAGCTAGTAGACTTCTTTTTTTAAAAAAGAGAAGTATTAGGTCACAGCAAAACTGAGTAGAAATCATATAGATTTTCTTTCTTAACACACATGTATCCTCCCTGTCTATCATTATTCCACACCAAAGTGTACATTTGTTAGAGTAAATAAACCAGTATTGACACATCATCATCAATTGACTGATCAAGCCCAAAATAGACATGGGGGGAATCTTATATGCATATATAACTGGGGATTGAACCCAGGGGTGCTCTACCTCTGAGCTACAACCCCAGCCATTTTTATTTTTTATTTTGAAACAGAGTTTTTTTTTTAAGTAGCTGAGGCTACCCTCAAACCTGCGATCCTCCTGTCTCAGCCTCCCAAATACTGGGATTACAGGCACGTGCCACCATGCCTAGTTTAAATGCATCCTTATAAGTGAAAGAATCCAACTGAAAAGTTTATGTCTGATTCCAACTACATGTATAACATTCTGGAAAAGGTAAAACTGTGGAGGCTGTAAAGAGATCAGTGATTGCCAGAGGTTTGGGGCAAGGAAGGGATGGATAGTTGAAGCACAGAGGACTTTAAGGGCAGTGAAACTATTCTGTATAAAATAGCTGTAATATATATTACACATTTGTCAAAACATGCAAGCTGTACAAAAAAAGAGTTAAGTTTAATGTAAACTATGAACTTTAGTTGATGATAATGTGTCAATATTGTTTTTTGTTTTGTTTTGTTTTGTTTTGTTTTTACTCTAACACCCTTTCTCACTCTTTGGAACAGACTTTCTGATTGCACAAAATGAGTGGGCAAGAAAAAATGTATACCACACTGCTCTTAAAACGTTACTAACAATTACTCTACTTGTGAACAGGAATATCAGGAGCTAAAAATGGCGACAGGTAACAAATCAGAGCATTTGAACACCTCATAGATGGCAGGTGCGTTACACTGGTCCATTACTCACAGTACTGCATGAATACTGATAGGTCTTGACTGGATAGTAAAGAAGCCACACCGTATTTGTAATTGCATAGCCAATAACCAGAGTAAATGCTCCTAACACTGATACTGTTTGGTGGTTTCTATTGCTATACCATTACGTTCCCTAATATTTTTTCTGCTATGCCTAATCTAATCTAGTGTTAATCTTAACCAGTACATTTTCATCTTACACACTGTATTTTTTCATCCTTAGAAATTTAACTCAAATCTTTTTCTATCTTCCATGTACCTCCTTTACATGTTTATAATTTATCTTCTTGAACACACAATACAGAATTGTTGTTTTGATGTCCTTGTCTATTAATTGTATAATACATATTCTTTTTGAGTATTCTTCTCTTAAATAATTTTTCTCCTCATGATGGCTTGTATATTTCTGCTTCTTTATATGTCTAGTAAACTTTTATTGGATGCCAGACATTTTAAATTTTATGTTCATGGATGTTAAATTTTTCATTTCTGTCTCACTCTGGGATTCAGTTAAGTTTCTCGGGAAGAGCTTGATCTGTTCAGGCTCTTTTTTATGCTTTGTCAGGTGGGAATAGAACATCCCTTATTTTAGACCTATCTCGTCCTCACTGTTGAGATGGTGAATTTCTGAGTACTTTACCCAATGTCCTATCAACTCTTCTTACCCCATGCCACACCGAAGCTCTTATAGTACAGTATAATGGGGGAAACATATTAGGAAAAAAAGAAGAAAATTTAGACCTAAATTCTACTTCTATTACATACTAGCTGAGTTACCTAGAAAAGGACTCTTACTTTCTCTCTCTCTCTTTTTTTTTTTTTTGCGGTACCAGGGATTGAACCCAGGGGTGTTCTACCTCCGCGCTACACCCCCGACCCTATTTTTTTTCTTTTTATGTTCATTTATTGGTGCATTATAAATTATAATTATACATTTTGATATTTTTATCCTTTATTTTGAAACCGGGTCTCACGAAGTTGCAGAGGGCCTCACTAAGTAGAGAGAGAGAGAGAGAGAGAGAGAGCTGAGGCTGGCCACGAACCTGGATCCTCCAGTCTCTGCCTCCCAAAGTACTGGGATTACAAGCGTGCGCCACCACGCCTGGCTCTTACTTTCTCTTGTCTTAACCTTAATTATATATAAACTGTTGATCTATTTCTATTATTGTTTTTGCATTTCTTACACAATAATCACCATCATACTGAATTACCTAGAATCGATAGAAATCCAGGAAATAAAGAAAGATAACATTGTTTCCACACACATTATTAAGCACTTTCTATTTATATTTGTAAGTAAATAACACAAGTATGGCATCATTTTGATACCCAGCTCCCTTAATATCTAGACCTTGAAGGCAGAAAATTCTATATGTTAGCACACAGTGAATCCTGGCTTCTGGGTTCTCCCCAGTTTAAAAAACCATTTCCTAGCACATAGAAACATTGGTTTGTGGAAGGAAATACAATTAGAAGTCTCAATAAAAATGGTTTTTCACAGAAAAAAAAGTTAACAATAACATATTATGCATGATTGGTATTTATCTAAATGTTTATTATTCATAGAAAAATCACTTTAGAAGTAGAAATGGATTCAGATTTATAGAAAATTAATTTCTAAAAGTCAGATCATACCTAACTGATGGTGCATGGAAAAAGGAAAGATAACATGTATACATAAGGTTACCACTTAACCAAAGGAATATAAGTTAATGTGTGCTAAAGCAGGCTTTTCTGGAGAAACATTCATTTTCTACCAATCTGTTGTTGTGGCTGACATTCCTGCAAATGCTTGCATTGGCCTTTTGGTATCCTATACTAAGTGGGACATATGTAACTTTGTGAAGCACACCTTGGCATAGTCAGTGTGTGTAGGCCTAGATGGGACAGGTCATGCAATCATGAGTTCAGCTTTAAAGGCTCATATAGTGATACAGAGAACTGCAGTCTGGTGTGTTGCCCCAAAAGTCAGGGCCTGCACATCCATGAGGCATTGGAAAGGCATAAAACATAGATAGAAAGTCTCTATCCCCAGGGCTAGAAAAGTTTCTAACAAAAAAAGTAGAACTTTGACAAATTCATGTTTGCTGTGGAAACAAACTTTAGCAACTTCATAATTGTGCCTTAGACTAGGCCTCTTCTGAGAATTCATTTAGCACTTTGTTAAAAACTGATGTAAGACTTGGTACCTTCCCAGAGTTTGACTCCTATTCCTATTGATGAGAACTTTTAATTACTTCATTACCTTTACTCTCTTCTTTTTCTCCCTTCCAACTTCAGACAAAAATTATAACCCTTAAAAAGTTTCTGCCCTGTGGCTATACACCTGCCTTCAATTAAAATAGAGACAGTGGATGAAAAACATGTTTGGATCATTCCAAACCCCAAGAGAGAGGCAGCTGCCTTTGGCTAGTAAAAGGTCCTGGGAGAGCGGTGAGTGGGAATCCTAGTCTGTTCTCCCAGCTGCATGTCCTGTCTGGGCAATACTTGATGTTTGAAATGGCTGCCTGGAGGTTGATGCTGAATGCAGCCAAGAGGTCAGAAAACACAAGTTAAAGACTGAAAATTTTCCTTTAATCACCAAGCAAAGCCATAAACTCATTTAATAATTTCAGTCAAGTAGTGGTCAGTGAGTAGGAAACAAAAATGAATAAAACTGGGCCCACACTTTTAGACTCTTCACTTTAATTGATGAGTAAAATTATTCCGAACAGAAAATTTTTCAGGCCTTCTTACAGTTGAAGCATTCTGGAAACACAAATTAATACAAACGCCAATTATTTTCCTCTTTGAACAAGAACAAAACTATGATGTGTATCACTGAATCCCTGTACTTGCCCCAATTTGCTGAATCAAGTAATTGGAACAAGCTTTTGGGAAGAAGGAAGAAGAAATCTATTGACTTTCTAACAAATCAGAGAAACCAGTGAACTTAAGCATTTGGTAACAAACCTAGATTCTCCCTGAACCAAGGAATCGAGTCCCTTTTAAGAGTTAGTTCTTCCAGGTCATGCTGGTGTCATCTTTGAGTCAGTTCTTTTTCCGATCCTCAGGCCAGGGTCATGCTGGGGTGTTTTCAGAAGGGATACAATTCATGTTTAAGTCTTCCTTGAGTCAGTTCTTAATCTGATCCATAGGCCAGGGTCATATTGGTGTGTTTATCAGAAGAGACACAGTTCATGTCTAAGTCTTCCTTAAGTCAGATCACATCCACAGGCGCCAGGTACCCTTCCTTCTGTAAATGGATAAGAACATGCTATTTGCTAACAGGGGGTGAGGGAAAGGGGGAGGACAAAGAAGGGAAAATGTCAACTTTGAAACAGGTCATCTGTTAGCTGCCAGGGTCAGAAGCAGGCCCCTGTTACATGTGGAGACAATCTGTTTTCTCCCAATTCCTCAAAATATAAGTTAAGGAAAAGCTTCCTGGTTGAGACTGTTAACTTGATATCAAAAACTAGCAAAAGCTTTCCAGACAAAACCAGGTACATACAAAAACCTGTTTAGTCATTATAACTTGGTATGCACTAACAAAAATATCACAGAACATTAAGCAGTTGAAAAAAAAAGGTGGAAGTCCTAATGACTAGTTAAAATGCTTACCTCAGGGCATAAATGAGGAGTTCCAGGAGATATATATATACATGCGCAGTGGCCAAATGGCTACAATTGCACAAGAGAAAACTAAGTGTGATGAGAAAAGTAAATCTCTTTAGGAAAGGTATAATAGTGACCATCCATTTCCTTTATGAAAGGGCCTCACAGAGTAAATAGGTATCTCAAAGAAAAAGGAACTGAAAGGAGAGAAAAAAGAAAAAAAAGTTCCACTTACTTTATAAATTGAGGAGTCCTTGAAACAATTTGTAAACAAAGGAAGGATTGATCCTTTTATTGCAAGGATTTGTTTGAGAATATTGTTCTCACACCCTGGGAAGTTAAGCCACATTATCAAATCTTAGAATGTGAAAAGATTATAGTAAAATATATTCTGCTCTAAAGGATTTTTTCATCAAAAATAATTAGAGGTTAGTAGCATGAATAATCATAAGAAAAGGAAAATAGAACAATCAAGAATTACTCTAAAGCCAAGTCTTTGGCAGGGATCTTGACTTTTGAGTTTGTCAAACTAACTAATAATCACATGAGACCCAAGGAATCCAGATATTTAATTTAAATCTTGTAAAAATGTTGCCATTATCTAGTTGAGCACTCTTTAGTTATGATTCAATTTCTAAATTTATAAATCATATATTATTGATATAGGGTATTTCCTCTTAACCAGTTGATCTCAACAAACGAAGTCTAAGGACTAATGAAGAGTATAGAAATATGAAAGTTTGTTGTAAGTCAAGGAAAGATAGAAGACAAAACAGATCCCCCCATACATGGGGAGAGGGGTCCCTGAAATAGAATAACCACTGAAGCTTTTGGGAAGTGGGCTTTGAAACCTTATTGAAGCTCCCCATCTGATCTTTTATGGTTGGTTAGAATTAGGTCTAGAGGAACCAATGTCGTTTGACCAATTTTGATCCTTAATTTGAATTGTTACCTTGCGGGCTAGTGGACCCTGATTTCCTGGCACCCACCTGTCTTTCACCTCCCTGTTTACATTCCCCCATCTCACAGAAGGTGATACAGATGGCCTCTTAAAATCCCTCCTGTACTAGGTCCTCTGTCCTGCTTAATGTCCCACCTCTGATGAAGTGACCCTAACTGCTGTTAGGGAAATGGGGTGATGAATGCTCTAACTGCTTCGAGCTGGTAGGGGAAACTGTTGACTCCAATTGCAGTCAGGGTATAAGGGGGGCAGATGAGCTAGAGCACCATGGAAGAAGGAACGAGGTTTTGTTTTCATAACCATCTGTAGCTGGAGGGCTGAAGGACACTGACTCAGGAACATTATAGTCTATAGGTCATTTTTCCTAAGTGTCCATAGTTTTGGTGTGCTCATTTGGCCAAACTGGCGGTTAGATTTGTTGACTTGATGTTTATAAGCCTTGTTATCTTGGTTCAAAGTCATTCATCTTTTTTTGTTGTTGTCATTGTTTGTTTGTTTGTTTGTTTTCTTTAATGGTATGGTGGTTCAGTGGGCATTTACATGAAAAAAACTAACACGTTAGTACATTATACAATGACCCAGATATTGTGCCATGATGTTTTCTTCCACAAACCTTTACCTTGGGTTATTCACCTGTTAACATTTTAAATTGTAGGCTAGGTAGTCAACTCATTACTAATAGATCATGATTATATATAAATAACATTTTGAAAAGTTCTTGCGGGTCAAAGCCTGAAGCACAACATAAAATTTCTTATTATGAGAAAGCTCACTCGTCTTTCTGTTTTTACATATTTGGTAGAGTCACCTGTAAACCAAACATGTTGTCTTTAACTTAGCTTAAACAGGATTTTTTTTTTTTTTGTCTTTAGGATTTTGAACAGGACTCATAGATCCTCTAGGGGTATACAGGAACAGGAATTTCCCCATTAGTGTCTGATGGTCCTGGACCTGTAAAACCTTAAGAATGACAGGTTTAACTTTACATCATCCTATAAGGACTTAACTGGAGAGAGGTTTGGGGCAATGGTGTCTATATCCTATTCCGTCTGTGAGTCTAAAGGTAGAAGTACTATTATAAAGGGCTTTAGTACAGTTCCTTTTTGTTACCTCTTAAATAGCACATTTACCTCTGGTTATACTGTTCTGTTGGGTGCTCAATTTTTATAAAATTATTTTGTTGTTAAGGTCAATCAAGCCTCTTCAGGGTTACTCTTAGGGGCTTTGTGAGGCTTTTCCTCTACTAGTTGTGCCATTTTCCAGGATGGGCCATGGTCTTATTGACCATTTGGCTTCCCTTGACACATTGGGGACATTTCCCTCTCTCATGACTCTCCTTTTTGAAGAATATGTGCTGATGATTTCCTGTCTCTGGAGCCTTTTAATGCCCCTGTTTTGGAGATAAGATGGCTTACCAGAGTTACATGGCCCTTAGTTACAGGGCCCATTATCTCCTGGGTCCAATTTGACCTTGAAGAGCAAGGGCCAAAATACTGGCTTTTCTTCCTTAGCCCTCCTACTTCCTGATTGTTCTCTAAGACTCCGTGTTGAATACCCAGAAGGTCAGTTTCGCCAGCACTTTTATGCTCTCTTGCAGTTGATGTCTTGAAGGTGGTGGCTATCATCTCAAAACACAGTTTGGGTTTTGTACTTCTATGAAATGTTAACATACAACAGTTATACAGTATTATAAGAAAAACACAAACAGAATTATCAGGACCAGAATAATTCCCATTTGTGTCTTTGCATAGAGAAGGTGGTCATGATAAAATTGGGAATACACAAACATAAAATTAAAAGTCTATCATTATTACCAATTTTTGTTTAGATGAGATTAGCTTGGTAAAATGTTTTCTTAAGCTTTGTATTTTAGAAGTCCTATATACTTTAGGAAGACAAATACCTCTAACACACAAAGAAGCTAGTAATAATTAACAACACAACCACAAAGAAATCCTTTATATATTAAATTAGTTTTTACCTTTGGAGTGAAATTTAGAATTCATGGCTCAGTGAGATAACTTTAGTTACAGGTGTATTTAGGTAAACAACACTGTCAAAAATGAAATACCTGTAGATCTTTTATAAGTTTAAGGAACAGTATTAATAATCAGAAATAGGCTTTATTATCTGATGTACAATTGTATCTCACTTATATAATATTAAAGCATTTATTTATCCAATGCAAACATATGCAAATCAGGTCTTAAATGACAGGAATTTATATCTGAATTTTACTAAATACATGGATGGCAGAAATTTAAAAAATCTCATAACCATTTTATGTGTTTAAGGGTTAGAAACTGTGCATATTATATAAAAGCACTTATTGGTTATCTTGAATGTATAAACATATATCTTTTACTTTATAAAATTTTACATAACCGATAAAACTCAGACCCACATTATATGCAGCCCTCATATCTATACACATTTGTAGTCATAGTTATATAGGATATCAAATATACTATTGCAACCCAAATTAATAGTTGTTCATTTTGCCTGAGTTATAAAGTAGTTATTTAGCAGACATTGAAACCATGACTCTAAGATGCAGTTTACTAAGTAACAAAAAGGCCTAACAAATACACAAACACAAAAGATTATCTCTTATCAGAAAACATTATTGTTTTAGATATAGAAAGAAAGCAGGAAACACAGGAAATTATCTTAATAAAATGAAAATTTTGCTCTCTAGGATTGTTTTTGTAAAATTTTACCACAAGCAGATTGTTATCTTAAGAAAAACTATTTTTTCAAACACAGAATCAATGCACTTTATGTGATTTTTAGAAAACCCTTTAAATAATTCCTTTTAATTTTAACCACCTTCATCACATACAAAATTTATTTCATAAGTTTTACCCTTCACAAACCATTTGTAACTATTTGTACCTTCCTCAAATTATCTATGACTTAACATTTTGATTTTTGTTCTCATCTTTGTCCCCCCACATGGGATAATTCAGTCCTTAGCTAAAATACCACCTTATACTTTTAAATATAAATTTTGCTATACAAAGTCCTTTCACACCTAAAAGCATTTCCCTTTTCCTATTATTTACTGGATTTCCTCCTGCAAAATAAATCCAACTATAAGAATGCATTCCAGTGGACTGTGAGCCTGAAAGATGTCTCTGCACTTGGATTACCATTTTAATCCAAGTGAGAACCTTTGAGATGCCCCTGACCTTGGATTAGCATTCCAATCCAAGTGGGACCCTTTCTCCACAAGTGTCCTTTGGGATCCCCACCTGGTAGGATTTAGAAGGCCCCTTTACCTATGCTTAAAGCATTAATCCCTTGCAGTGTACCCTGGAATCTCTATTTGTTTGAGTGCCCTGTCCAGCAGTGATTAGAATCAGTGCTGTTTGCAAAAAAGGCAAGCCTGTTTTAAAGTGTTTTTGAGTTTACCTGCTAAGACAGAGGAGGCTCTGGGGAGGGTCTTAGATGTAAGAGGTACACCTTTATATTAGTTGACCCTAGAGCACTGACAGAGAATGGAGGGCCCCAAGGTTATGTTTAACACATCCGTAGACGGAGGGGACTGACCTTGGAAACAAAACCTGGCCTCCTGAAAAATGAAGGAGACTTTGTTTGCCCTCATATGAGATGGAAAGGCAGGCATAAAATGATTGAATCCATTCGGGGATTTTTGTTCAGTAAGAGACCTGGAGATTAAAGCTCTCACCTCTATAACCTGTCTTACTTACAGCCAATTTTGTCCCACATACCAAATTCCTTTCATAAATTTCATCTTCTTCAAATCTTGTGTAAGTTGCTTCAACCTTCAAACTTTGTCCTTATATTTCCTTTCCCAAATGGTACAGTCTTTAGGATAAAATTTTATTTAACCATACAAAATCCATTTTTCAACTTTCCTTACCAAAAATATCTACATTTTCTTTATATAACTTTTTTCTAAGTACTAGTTCCTTTCTGCCTTAGTTCTTTTCTTAAATCTATATTTAAAATAATCCTACAAAATATCTGAACTTAGATATAATTACCTTTTCACAGTAAAACCAATATAATTTATAGTTTTCTGATAGTTTCCCCAATAAAGCATTGTGTAGTTTTGTATATAAAATTACACATTGACTAGAACCCGAATTTTTGGCAACCTTTGCTGACTTTAGTAAAGACCCCAAAACAAAGTCATTCTATACTATTGGTTTAAAATATATATTCATCTATGTAATATATAGATAGTTATTTTTATAAAAATTTAGAAGCACATTTAATACAACCAAATGTTATGGTAGACTTTAAGAAACCAAAAGCATTTTAAAGCATTTATTAAATTTTTGCATTTATCTAATTTAATTTAATAGTTAAATCATAGATTATCCCTGTAAATCAAGATATCAGATAAATACTATTAGTGTCTTAAACCATTTTTCCTGCCACTGGTGGGAAGACTTCAAAAGCAATGAACATTGTATTTGAAAATATCCTACAGAGACAAACAGTAATTTTAAGGACATTTTTACTTTAATCTCATGAACAAATCTTAAATTTCCTCAGTTGTGAGATTTATTTAAGTCACGTGAACTAAGAGGCATTTGGGTTTATGCTTTTTAAAAATATTTATGAGTGCTCATTTATTAATTTGCCAATTTGGTACCATGTAGACAACATATAAACACATCACATACATAACATAACAAACAATATCAAGAGTTAGGAGACAAGAGAGTTACAGATATTTACTAGCCAGAGTGAAGCCAAATCTAGAACTTTAAGAAACAAAAATATATCCTGTCATGGATTTTATTGTATAACACAGACATGGGAAAAAAACTGTATAGTTGTCCATGCTTGGGCAGTCTGCCAGTCATGGGTGACACCGAATTAATTGATTCAGGTGATTATTTGCCTCCCTATGGCAGGCAAACACACCAATCATGACCACTATTCACCCCCTTTCTTAATCTTTGAATAGTTGTTGAGTAAAGACAGCAAGAAAGAAAAACAAAACAAAAATATAGAGACCTAGGAAGCTTCTAGTTAGATAAAACAAAAATAAATCAGAATGAATATATGTGCACAAAGGTGAATTTGTAAAACTACAAGCTCGAAAAATGAAATGGCTGTAGTTACTGTAGTAAAAAGACAAGTGCTTGTTTAAGAAAACTCTTAGCCAGGCGTGGTGGTGCATGCTTGTAGTCCCAGTACTTGGGAGGCTGAGACAGGAGGATCACAGGTTTGTGGCCAGCCTCAGCTACTTAGTGAGGCCCTCCACAACTTATTGAGACCCTGTTTCAAAATAAAGAATAAAACATAGGGCTGGGGGTGTAGTTCAGAGGTAGAATGTCCCTGGGTTCAATCCCCAGTACTGCAAAAAAAAAAAAAAAAAGGAAACACTTGTTTGTTTGTTTGTTTGTTTTTCCAGAGAGGGGTTAGAATATAGAGCTCTAGAATCCTAGAATTGGCTTTAGAGTGCAAGAGAGTAAACAATATTAGAAAATAGAATTATTAGCTGGGCATGATGGTGCATGCCTGTAGTCCCAGTACGTGGGAGGCTGAGACAGGAAGATGGCAGGTTCGAAGTCAGACTCAGCAACTTAGGCTCTCAGCAACCTAGCAAGACCCTGTTTCCAAATAAAAATTGAAATAGGGCTTGGGACATGACCCAGAGATTGAAGGTGTCTGGGATCCATCCCCATGTACCACAAAAAATAATAATAATAAAAAGAATTATCTTACAAGCCTTTACAGGAAACATTTAAACATAATTTATTTTCCCGTTGATTGGTCTCAATCTGGCTATGCCTAAGCATCTCTACATACCCAGGGCATCAGTTCTTTATTTGTGAGTTTGACCAATAGCATCAGAGACATAGATGTGAGATGTTATCAGACACACCATGGAAGGGGGTAGGAGTTCATCTCCCCAAAGTTGGCAGGTCGGTGGATCCAGAGGGGTGGCTTTAAAGCAGACACCTCCCTTTTTATGCATATTAAATTTAGGATGGTGGAGAGCTTTTCTTTGTTCTCTTTCTAAAATCCCTTTCTGAAATCTCTTTCTAAAATCCCTCCCATGGCCAGAAACTGGCCAGTGGTAGCTGACCCAAATTTTTAGAGTGTCCAGGACACCAATCAGCTGTTCTTTCCCCCACTTCTTACTTGCTCTCTAAGCAAGGTTGTAGCTTTATCTATTTTTGATCATTTGTATTTGCTTACACAGTTTGGGATACATCAATTATATATGCAATTATATATCAATTATATATGCACACTCATGCACAAACACACACGCACACACACATGCACACATACAGAACTTGTGTGAATTTTCACTGAGAATATTTTAAATTTAAAAGTGAACTTGTAGAAAATTGATATTTCAGTATATTGAATATTTTAATGCATAAGCATGCATATCCCTTTGTTTAGTCTTTTCTAATATATTTCAGTAATAAATGTTCTTATGTGTGAAAGTCTTAAACATACTTCTTATACTTTTCTACATATTTGATATTTTAGAAGCCAGTATAAATGCTGTGTCACATTGGCATTGCCACATTCTAAGGATTACTATAATTTTGTGGTAAATTTTGAAATCTTGAAGTGTGACTCCTTGACCTTTGTTCTTTTATAAGATAACTTTAGCTACTTTGGAAAAGTTTGATTGAATTTTCATGTGTATTTTAAGATCAACTTATACATTTCTAGAGAAGAAGTTAGCCTGGGTATTTGAAAGACACTCTGCTAAGTCTGTCAATCAATTTGGGGAGTATTGAAAACTTGATAATGTTAAGTCCATAAATGAACATAAAAGTTTCATACATGAACATAAAATGTCTTTCCATTTATTCAGTCATTCTTTAATTTATTTGAACACAGTTTTGTAGTTTTCAGTGTATATCTTTTCAACTTATGTTATTAAATACATTATTAAGAGTTTTTTATTTTTAATACTATTATAAATGCAATTGCTTTCTTAATTTTATTTTTGGATGGTTCATTGCTAGTTGGTAGAAATAAAATTAATGTTTGTTGTTTTATATATTAATCTATTACCTGCTGAACTCATCTGTTAATTATAGTAGTTTAATGTATTTCTTGTGATTTTTATATATAAAATTGTGTCATCTACAAATACAGGACATTGTACTTCTTCCTATCCAAAGTAGAAGTTATTTATTTCATCTTTTGTCTACTTGCTGTAGGTAGAATCTTCAGTATAAGCCTGAATAGAAGTGGCTAGAGTGGATATTCTTTTTGTTCCTGATCTATGCGGGGAAAGCATTCAGGTTTTCACCCTTAAGGAGGATGTTAGTTGTGGGGATATTGTAAATGACTTTTAAACTTTGCAGGCAGCATGTCATTTGCAATAACATGGATGAAACTGGAGGACATTACTATAAGTAAATAAGCCAGACATAGAAAAAAATATCCCATAATCCCATTCATATGTGGAACCTAAAATGGTCCAACTCACAAAACAGAATAAAACAGTTATTACTACATGATAGGAGTGGGAAAATGTTGGTAAACATTTCTTATTTCATCCATTGGTTATCATTGTGTTGGATTTTTTCCCCATTTGTGGATCTCACACATTTTTTTAATTTATTTTTTTAATTCCATGGTAGTCAGAAAAAATGACAAGCATGATTTCAGTCATTTTAAATTGATTGAGGCTTGTTTTATAGCTGAACATAAGATCTATCCTAGAAAATGTTTCATGCGCTCTTAAGAAAAAAGTGTACACTTCTGCTACCAAGTAGTGTTCCAAAGATGCCTAAACAGTCTAGTTGTTTTATAGACTGATCAAGCTATTCATTTGTTAAATCTTAGCCTTGTCATTCTACCTATTATTGAAAGTGGTATACTGAAAAGTCCAACTACTATTTTTTAAATGGCCTTTTCTCTCTCCAGCTCTATTTGTTCCATTGATTATGTAACTGTGTTTTAGTTGCATGTGCTTATAATTGTATCTTCCTGGTGGATTAACTGTTTATCCATTAAGAAATACCTCTATTAGTATATAGTAATGTTTTAAAATTTAAATTCTATTTTTGAGATTGAAGGGAGGACAGAAAGGAGGGTGGAAATGATCAATGCACAATTTATGCATTTATGTAAAGGTCACAGAGAAACACATTAATTTATACAATTAAGATATTGATGAAAAGTCTTTTTTATTTTTATTTATTTATTTTTTTTTACTGTGGATATAACCAATGAGTATAAAGGAAAAAAAGTATATATTTTGCTTTGGTTACCAGTACTTTTGAAATTATCCTTGCCTGGACCAAGGTCATAAAGATGTTACCTATGTTTTCTTCTGCTTCTTTTATAATTTGGGTATTACATTTCAGTCCATAATCTATCCCACATTGATTTTGTATATGTTGAGAAGCAACGTCTAATTTCAGTCTTCTGTAGGTGGATATCCAGTTTTTCAACATAATTTATTATTGATTGTTCTTTCTCTGCTGTGTCTTCTTGACTTATCTGTCAAAAATCAGTTTGTTGTAAATGTTTGTGTTTACTCTAGAGATTCCTCTTTTGTTCCTGTGGTCTGTGTGTCTGTTTTATGTCCAGTACCATGCTGCTTTAGTAACTATCGCTGTGTGATATATTTTAAAGTCAGATAGTGTGAGGCCTCCAGCACTCTTCTTTTTGATCAAGATTATTTTAGCAATTCAGACTATTTTTCAGTGGTACACAAGTTTTAGAATGGTTTCTTCTGTGTGAAGAACATCATTGGTATTTTGATAGTGATGACATTGAATATATAAATCACAAGGGACCATAAGGGCATTTTGATTATATTAATTCTTCCAATCAATGGACACTTAATATCTTTCCATTTATTTCTTTTCACTTCACCTTCTTTCATTAATGATTTATAGATTTTATTCTAGAGACCTTTTATATCCTTGGTTAAGTTTATTACTAGATATTTCTTTTTTTGTAGTTATTGCAAATGGGATTGTTTTCTTGATTTCTTTTTCAAATAGTTCTCTATGATGGATATGTTTATTACCCTACACTGAATGTATATATATATATATATATATATATATATACACATATATATTGCATTATATGAATTATATTATATATATATATATCATATGTATAAAATACTCCATAAACATGTCTATTTTGTCCTATAGTTACTTCACCTTTCTTATATTTGCTGTAAACATGGGGTATCTTTCTCCATCCTTTTATTTTTAACTTAATTGTATCTTTGAAACTAATGTGTTCTCCTGTAGACAGTAAGATGGCAATTGTTTTCAGCAACGCCCTTAGACACAGAGTTCTCCACAGGCAGACCTATGGAGCACTTGATTCTTTTCATCTCTCTTTCCCTTGGGGTAGAACTCTTGTGCCATTGCACTTGAGCTGGGAATGGACAGTCAGTTTCTAGAGTGGCACTGCAGCTCTATGAATGGGCAGTGGTAGGAGTGAGTGGGTGTGGACACCAGTGAGCTTCTTAATTGCACCTTCTGCAAAGGAGTCTTCCATCTTTGAGCAAGCCAGAGAGCAGGAACAGGAACCCCGATGATACCTGCTGGAGTATGTAGGGTAGGGCTTCTGCCCTGTAATGTTTTGCATGTGGTAGGCTTTTTATTATTCATTAAATTAAATTTGACTGAATTAGCTTTTTAAAATATAACAAATATTATAGATTACCACATAAACAAACACTTATTAAATTTAGAAAGGGTTTCTTCTTATTGTAAACAAAAATGTCTTTTTCTCATGATTCAAACCAATGGAATAAGCCCAATTTAATTTTTATCTCCTAAATATGATTACTGATAGACTTTGATAAAGATTTAACAGAGAATACAGCAATACACATCTAAGAAAAGCAGGAGGTGGAGCAAATATTTCCCAAGAGTTTTCCAAAAAATTTGGCTTATCACTCTTTTTAGGAATGAAAAATGGTTATTTTCATATTAATAAAGTAAGTTATATTAATTTCTCTAACTGTGCATTCATGGATTCTAAGCACATGTTTAACAACTGAGCTGCACCCTGAGCCCTGGATTATATGTTAGTCAGTATTTTGCATCTGTAATTAAGAATATTTAGTAGTTTTCATTTCACACAATGTTCTTCCAAGTTTTGGGTGTAAAGATAATGCTGATTTCATAAAACATGTTCTTTACCTTGGAAATGTTTGTTTAAAACAGCATTATTTTGCCCAGCGTGTAATCCCAGTACTTGGGAGGCTGAGATAGGAGGATCGTAGGTTCGTGGCCAGCCTCAGCTACTTAGTGAGGCCCTCTGCTACTTAGTGAGACCCTGTATCAAAATAAAGAATAAAAAATAGGGCTGAGATGTAGCTTGGAGGTAGAATGCCTCTGAGTACAATCCCCAGTACTGCAAAATAAATAAATAAATAAATAAATAAATAAATAAATAAATAAATTAAATAGCATTAGTTCAGTTTTAAATATTTGAATTAATTTATTAATCAAGACATCTGGAATTATATTTTAATTTGTGGGGAAGTTTTCATTAGTGGAAGTTCATTTCATTAGTGGAAGTTTTCTATATACATATATATATGTATATAGACAGCATATGTGTAGCCACATAATATAAAAATATGTTAAGACTTATATAAAAATATATAAAATGCAGTAGTCAAAAGCCTTTAGGTAAGGTCATGTCTGTCACCTGATAATCACAGTGTGATATTTCTGAGAACATTGCAAATGATTAAAGAGCTAAGTTGACATTGTGGGAAGAAACACAAGTTTGCATGGAACCTGAGTAATTGGTGGGGAACATGTGACCATCCGGACAATGGGTTGTTAATAACTGTGGGTAAATGACTGCACTGTAAAGAGTCCCATAATGTACTAAGTAAAAAATATTTTTCATGATGTGCTAAGCAGAAAATTGTTAGCGTTAAGACTTCCTGATGTAAAAAAGGTATAAAAAATAAAGTCTGATGCTCGCTGGGCAGAGACAGTGCTTGCAGCACTTCATATACGTATTTCAGATTTTCCATTTCTTCCTTTCTCAAATTTGATTTTGTGTTTTTGAGATTTTGTCCATTTTATTCATACATGGATAATAATTTATATTATCATTTATGTATATGTGGAAGTTGTAGTGATATTTCCTTTTTCTTTTCTGATATTGGCAATTTGGGTTTTTATTTTCTTTATCAGACTTGGAAGTGGCTTTTCAATTTCATTACTCTTTCAAAAACCTGTTTGGGGTTTTAATGATAATACTTTTGTAGGTTTGTTTTCTTCTATATTTTTTAAGCCTGTCTTTTGTCTTTTTCATCCTTTTACTTTGCAGTTATTTTTCTGTCATCTAGGGTACATTTTATACCGAATGTTGTCTATAAATTTCTCTCTAATAATCTCCTAATTTATTTGTTCCACAGACTTAAATATTCTATTTTCATTATCATACAATTACCTTTTCTGATTATATTATGACTTCTTTGTTGAATCAGAAATAATTTCAGACGTTATTAACTTAGTTCCTATGCTTTAGGTTTTTTTTGTTTTAAAGTTTAACTCTCCTGGGGTAATAGAATATGTTTGAAAAATTTCAGCATTTGTAAATGCTGACTTTTGTTCAATGATGAAGTATATGTTTAATTTTAATGAATGTTTAAATAGTGTATTCTGCAAATTATAGGCAAATTATACACACAAACTTGACATATGTAATATATGTGTATTTACATGATGCATTATATATATAATATATATATAATAAATGTATTTATTATAATGTATATACACATATACATTTAAAACATGCTTAACAAGGCTGGGCGTGGTGGCACACGCTTGTAATCCCAGTACTTTGGGAGGCGGAGACCGGACGATCCAGGTTCGCAGCCAGCCTCAGCGCGCTCTCTCTCTCTCTCTCTTTCTCTCTCCCCCTCTCTCTCTCTCTCTTTCTCTCTCTCTCTCTCCCTGTCTCTCTCTCTCTCTCTACTTAGTGAGGCCCTCCGCAACTTCGTGAGACCCGGTTTCAAAATAAAGTATAAAAAAATAGGGCCAGGGGCGTAGCGCAGAGGTAGAACGCCCCTGGGTTCAATCCCCGGTACCGGAAAAACAAAACAAAACAAAACAAAAAAAACAAAAACATGCTTAACAACATATATCATATTACCAAATGTTTTGCTCATCATTCTGACTGTTATAATCCAAAAAACCTGACCACATAACTTAGTGGAAAGATTTGCTTACAGCTTTCCTTGAAAATTATGGGGTTCGGTCCATTTGAGGCTGGGGACCACGGATCTCAGGGCATGGCTGGAATGGGAGAAAGGAAGAGCACAAGGCTTCGCTCTCACATCATGGAGGGCAGAAGCAAGAATGAGAGTGAGGGAAGGTGGGACCATATATAATCCCCAAGGCTGCAGCACCAAGGATCCACCTTCTCCAGTCACACCCTACCAGCCCAGGCTACTACCCACATAAATCCATTACAGTGGATTTATCCACTGCTGAGATTACAACCCTCATGACTCAATTACATCAACTAGGAAAATCAATTTATGAGATCTTACCAGGATATTCTATATCTAGCTATAACACCAAACGTAAACTAACAATAATATAAAGTATGTGTATACCAATTACACTCTTTGTTAATTATGTTAAGAGCAACCCTTCCCTCTATGTACACTTTATCTTGAGCTCCAGACACCAAGTCTGAGGAGCTTGCATATGCACCCCTTTGCTGAAGACCCGCTCCAGTGGGGTCAGGGTATTCGAAGGTGGGTGAGGAGTCGGCACGGGAATGAGAGACAGGAGGCTCAGCAGTTCAGTGAAGCTGCAGGCACTGTCTCTGCCCAGTGAGCATCAGACTTTATTTTTTATACCGTTTTTACATCAGGAAGTCTTAACGCTAATGATTTTCTGCTTAGTACATCATGAAAAATATTTTTTACTTAGTACATCATGGAACTCTTTACAGTGCATTTACCCACAGTTATTAACAACCCATTGTCCAGATAGTCACAACATGTTCCCCACCAATTACTCAGGTTCCATGCAAACTTGTGTTTCTTCCCACAATGTCAACTTAGCTCTTTTAATCATTTGCATTGTTCTCGGAAATATCACGCTGCGGTTATCAGGTGACAGACATGACCTTACCTAAAGGCTTTTGACTACTGCCTTTTATATATTTTTTATATAAGTCTTAACATATTTTTATATTATGTGGCTACATATATCATGCTAACTGTCTAAAAATAAATGTCATTGTGGCTAACTATGTCTGCTACTAAACTATTTTTATCTGTCCTATGTAGACTATAACTACACTTATGCTAAAGATTAAAAGCTATGAGTAATGTGGTTAACTAGACCTTACGCCTATACTTAAACTATATTCTATTTTAATACCATTTATGCTTATATTCTATACTTTATTCTTTCTTTAGTTGAGCTTTAAGTTTTCCTATTTCTTTCTGATGACCTTTCATATTCTTTTTAAGGAACTCTTTTATTTCTCTGTTTTTGGTATTATCTATCCATCATTTATAATAAGTAAGCAATGCCTGTAATTGGTTAATCTTAGATGAAGTGGAATAAGCACAAAATGTAGGGCTTTTAGCAAGCCTCATCATAAAGTTTGCATCTCTAGCTCGGACCCTTTTGCCACCATTCGCCTTGAAGGTAAGCACCTGTGTAACTTAGAGGAGGGTCAGTCACAGGCTGATAGTCACAGGCTTGCTTGTTTTCCTCGAAGGGGAAACCAGAGCCTCCTACCTATCCAGTAGGCAGGCTTCCAGAAGCCATAATTGTTGGTACAGCAGGTCGTTGTTTATGTTCCTCCTTGTTCTGAGCACTAGCTAATATTTTACAGATTGGCGGGCAGTACTCATTATCTGGTTTAACTCCCTTTTCCTATAAATTATTTTTATACTGGGAACAACAGTTTTCTTGAATTTCGCCTGAATTAGAGTCATTCTGCGTAAATTAAGTTCTTGGCATAAGTCCTACAATTCCTGTCACCAATCCCACAATTATTAACATTAACATTAATAGTAAGGTCACCAACAGGCTAGCTGCCATTAGAGGATGTCAGCTCTGTGACAAGCTTCCTTCTGCTGTGACTTTGTCAAACAGCCGGGGTTTGTGTGACTCCTTTTAAATATGATAATGACACTCATCCATAGGAAAATGTTGTTATGCAAATGCATTTTATATGATAAACAACAAAAATATACTTAAACAGTAAATTTTGGAGAAGACACATAAATTTTCAATAGACACAAGTGAAATTTGTGGCATGTATTACTATATTCTTATTTTACCTTTAAATGCCAGAATTTTTCATTTACCTGTGGGACATTGTAGAGACTTAGCACATGGGAACTCTGAGTTGTTATTGCTGTTGAAACACCTCCTATCACAGCCACCAGCTTGCCCTTCTTCACTGACCTGCAGTCAAAATTAGGAACTGGAGGACACATTCCTGAAAGCAAAGACATGGAACTCTCCATGGCCTTCATCTCCGTGAAGTCAACATTGAAGATAAAGAAGCCCAGAGACATATTGAAAAACATACTCAGGTCCTTGTTGATTTGTTCCACAGCATAAACCATGGCCAGCAGGTGCTGATAATGCTTAGAAAGATCCCTAGATTGAAAAAGTGAAAAGATAGTTTTCTTGAGCTTTATTGTAAAACAAGAAGAGTCATGCAAAAAAAAAAAAAAAAAAGAAATACACGTGGAAATCTAAGCAATGAATAGGACATTGTATGTTGAAAATGATGAAAAATTTGGTGAAAAAAAAGAAAGAAAAATCATACTAGCAGTCTTGTTTCTTGCCAACTTTACAATTTTGGCCTTTTGATGTGCAGCTTGAGTGTGAGAAAATAAGGTCATAGAATGTAATAAATGAAAACTAGTAGACAATAAAGTCTAGATTTTATGTTTTTTTGCCATTAATAATAGGACATACCTCAGGAAAAACACATTTTGCTAGATTACCCATTGCAATACACAAAAGTGGCATGGAATAAACAATTAAAATGCATATAAATCAAGCCGGGCGTGGTGGTTCACGCTTGTAATCCCAGTACTTTGGGAGGCGGAGACCGGAGGATCCGGGTTCACGGCCAGCCTCAGCTCTCTCTCTTGCTCTCTCTCTCTCTCTCTCCCTCTCTCTCTCTCTACCTAGTGAGGCCCTCCGCAACTTCGTGAGACCCGGTTTCAAAATAAAGTATAAAAAAATAGGGCTGGGGGTGTAGCGCGGAGGTAGAACGCCCCTCGGTTCAATCCCCAGTACCGCAAAAAGAAAAAAATGGATATAAGTTGAAAAGCTTTCAACATAATGTCTTATACCTTTTTACAGAGAAAAATAATTCTCAACTACAGAATACTTTTTTTTCAACTACAGAATACTTTTTAAAACATCGTGTGCTATACAGAGAATCCAGATACTCACATAAAAACAAAATGTGGCAAATAGACTGTATCCTGAATGCCAAATATATATTTGCTGTCACCAAGAGTCACTCTTAGGGAAAAGAGTCCACCAATAATGAAATCCCCATCTTGAAGGTAGCCAGGAGAAGCAGGAATATTTAATGAAAAGATAGAACTTTGTTCCTGGAATACAAAGATACCAATGAGCAGAGGAAAAACAGCAGGTAATTTCATATTAACATTGATGACTACTAGTGTAATTGATAAAGCCTCAGAAATATATTCTTTTGTGGATCTTCTCAGTAGCCAATCAATGCTAGCAGTACTTGAGCGGACTGTGTTCAAAACACATGCCTCTCCAATCAACCTGGGGCCAGTTTATAAAGCATTTTGTCGGGTCTGATGCAAGTGTGCCATTGTAAACAGTGCCTTGTTTTCTTGGAGTGTATGTGATTGCACCTGCTCAGCCCTCAATTCATGGTCCATTCATACCATTAGTGTCAGTCTCCACGGGTCACAACTCTCTAAGTTTATACCTGGTACCTGATCCTCATACGAAAAACATATTATCAAAAACAAAATTTTCAATCATAAAAACTCCTATAGATTTTGTATCCTCAGTGGGTCCAGGATATTTAGAGTTGCCAAGATATCTATACTGAAATTATGTCTTCATGGGTCAAGAAGCTTCACTTAAATCATGTCTACATTATTATCAAATGTTTAATGAGGTAGGAAACCAAAGCCATCAGGAAAGAGACTATTAAAGGGCACAGTGCTTCATCTGACGTGCAATGAAATAATGCTTGAATAATCAAAGACAAAAGGTGTCTTACTCAGGGATTATATTTGCAAAACATTTTCATTAAAAATAATAATTTCTACTTTGGGAGGCGGAGACTGGAGGATCCGGGTTCGCGGCCATTCTCAGCTCTCTCTCTGTCTCTCCCTGTCTCTCTCTCTCTCTCTCTCTCTCTCTCTACTTAGTGAGGCTTCTGCAACTTCGTGAGACCCGGTTTCAAAATAAAGTATAAAAAATAGGGCCGGGGGTGTAGCGTGGAGGTAGAACGCCCCTGGGTTCAATCCCCGGTCCGCAAAAAAAAAAAAATAATAATAATAATTTCTCCTCATTTCACATAATCCATCTACATACTCATGGACAGAGGGATGGATAAAGAAAAGGTGTTATATAGGCACAATGGAGTATTATTCAGTCACGAAATAGTACAAAATCATGCCATTTTCAGGAAATGGCTGGGACAGGAGAACTTCATGGTAAGGGATTATTCAAATTTGTAAAGACAAGTATGATATAGTTTTTCTCATGTGTGGAATCTGGAAAAAGAAAGAAGACATAGAAGTAGAGGAGACATGTTTAGAGGAGAAGAAAGAGATTAGGAGAGTGGGGAAGGGAGCATATAGAAGTATATCAGACATTGATATATTAAAGTATGTTATATACATGTGCACATATACCACAAGAAAACCCATTATTCTTTATTATTAATACACAGTAACAAATGTAATTAACTATTGAAAGAAAAGAAAAATTGTAGAATATTCCTGATAAAAACAAATACAAAAATCCTCAATGAAATACAAACTAACAGTATTATGTACCTCGTGATGAACTGGGATTTATCCCTGGGATGTAAGATTATTTAAACATACACAAATAAATGTTATATACTACATAAACAGATAAGGTAAAATTATAATATCATCTCCATAGATGTCAACTAAGCATTTACAAAATAAAAATTTCTTTTATGATAAAAAATTATTGTCAATTCAGTCACAGAAGGAATGTACTGCAATATAATATAGGGCATATAAGGCAAGCCTACAGCTAACATCACAGTCACTGGTGAAAAGTTAAAATGTTTTCTTCTAAGATCAGTAATAAGGTAAAAATGTCCACATTTGCTACTTCTAGTCAGCATCCTACTGGACTTCTTAGCCAGAGAAATTATGCAAGTAAAATAAATTACAGGCAACAGTCATCCAAGTCAGAAGGGAAGAAATTATTTTATATGACATGATCTCGTACATAGAACATCATAAATGCTACAGGCAAAACATGAAGCAACACAAGGATGCTCACTCACACCACTTTCATTGAACATAGTACTGGAATGTCTAATCAGAGAAATCAGACACAAATAAAAGGCATCCAACTTGGAAAGAAAAAGTTACATTATTAATGTTTGTTAAAGGTAAGTTGAAAACATCAACATATTAAAGTCTAAATGGGTTTACAGGATTAATAACCAACCCTTTAGCTCAGCAATTCTATTTTTAAGAATCTACCTAAAGTCAGTCACACATTTCTTTCTTCTTCCTACCTCTAGGTGCATATTTCCTTGTAGGGTGTGAAAAGTCTCCTCTGATGAGTCATTATAGGAAAATCACTGGGTTTTCTCTACACAGCTCTGTCTGCCTTCCTCCTGAGGGCAGGAGTGGCCACATTTTTCCCCAGGAGAGGATCATCCCTTTCTGTTTTACTCTTGCCAGAGTCCTCTTGGGAATTAACTGCCCACAAGAAACATCAATTGTCAGATTCTTCCAGGGGCTCTCCCTCATGGAAGTTCTTGGGATCTTCTAGATTCTAAATGGGGCCATGTGACTCATCTTGACAACAGAACATGAATAGAAGAAACTTTGGGACTTCTCGGGTAGGATGGTTAAGGAGTAGGTGCCTTCTCTCACCTCTCTCCTGTGGTTGGCTACAAGCGGACTTCAGGCTTGGTAGAGACATAAGATGGAAAAAGTACTGGTTCGCAGAGCAGTATGTTGAAAAACCTGCTTGTCAATTGAGATCACCTACTTGGACTGTTACATGAAAGAGAAATAACTTCGATTGTGTTAAGTAACAAAACTTTGGGTCTGTTTTATATAAATCCTGGTGTTGCCTTAAATAATACAACCTCTTAGAACCTGAAGTAGCTATAATTATTTAGACATCAAATCAGTGTAAAATGGTCTAAACATTAAACTTCATTATAGAAGTAGACTATAACAGTGCTAATTGGGACATTAGCAGAAATTAAAAAAAAACTAAGTTCATGTGGATGGTAATGCATGTCTCAAGACAAGATGCTTGTATGATGTAGTCAAGAACAACCAAGAGGAACACTTGACTATACCTCCTTTATCATTTTATTTAATTTTTTTCTGAGGTACTGGGGGTTGAACCCTGGACACTCAACCTCTGAGCTACACTCCCAACCTTATTTTATTTTTTACTTTGAAACAGGGTCTCATTATGTTGCTGAGGGCCTCAATATGTTGCTGAGGCTGACCTCAAGCCTGTGATTCTCCTGTCTCAGACTGCAAAGTACTGGGGGGATTACAGGCAAGCACTACCACTCTTGGCCCAATGGGATACTTATAATGTGGGGCTGATATATTTTCAAAGATAAAGTTTCTGTACATTACAGACAGATAATTACATCAGGAAATCTAAAAGAGACTTTTTAAGTGACTCTGAGCAACCCAAAACTCCCAGGAAAAGTAGTATTTAGGAGTAAGTTTGACTAGGCACTCAGTCAAATGACAACAATGAATATTACTGGTTTTCATTATTCCAAAGTATTATATCGCTTCAAAGGTATTTTTAATATCTAATTATTCACATGTTTACACAGTGCTTGGTTTTCTGGAAATAGAATGCATGACACTGAAAGATTTAAGATTTATTTCAAATTACTGAGTCTAAAACATGAGGAAGAGGAAATAAAATGACTAGATAAAAAAACAGCAAGAGCTAAAATTTCCAAATCTGTCACAAGTTTATCACTGTAGTAAGGGGCATAACTGACCTTAAGATTATAGTTTTCAAAAAAAAAGAAGTGCTTTGTATCTTGGAGTGCCTTCTTCTAGAATAAGTTCTGAGGAAATTATAAAAGTAGAAAATATATGCATTATGGTTTTGGTAACTGCAGGTAGATGTGGAATTATTATAACTGGGAAATGTTTATGTCCTTAATACTACAAACACCAGGGTCATTAGAGGTAAACCATAACCAATCAGAAGCCTAAATGGTAATAATTCTTAGTGGTGACAACAGTTTTTGTGAGTATGCTACTGAGGATAGAACCCAGAGGCATTCTACCTCTAATGTATACTATTAGCCCTTTTATTTTTTATTTTGAAACAGTGTCTTGATAAGTTACCAAGCACTGGCTTTGAACCCATGATCTTCCTGCATCAGCCTTCTAAGGACTGGGATTACAGGCATGTGACACTGCACCCAGGTCAGATTAGTTTTAGAAACCTGTGAACTAGAATTACAGTGTGATGAAAGATTTTGTGAATTTCCAAATTATTATTTCATATCAACATACAAATATATCAAAATATTTCATAGCAAACACCTTGATTTCCAGAAGAATTTGAGAACAAATGATTGACAGAAATATAAAGCCATAAAAGCGAACTGTTACTCCAGGAACGAAACTCGATAAGCCAAATCACATGAAAATGTTTTCCCTGAATTTGCTATGTATCCATTCTCTTCCCATCATTTCTGGTTAGTTCAAACATGTGGTGTTTATAGCTCAAAAACAGTGCTTAGACAGAGTATACATCCAATAAGTATTTACTAACCGACTGAATAATTCATAAGATTCAAAATAATACATAGGATTCAAAACATTACTGTAGTCCATGTCATTTAGATTTCCTATTCCCGCTCCCTTGCACAGACCAGAAATGCAGAAATGCAGCACCACAAAACAGTGGAGGGTACAGTAGAACTCTTTCACACTTGAGGCCCTTGTGACCTTGTCAGAAAGGAGATCCTCCCACAAACACAAGTTGACACACCTGTAATATTTGGCTCCATTCACATGGTCACACAGAGTCTATCCAGGAAACCAGGGCTCCATACCAAGATCTTCCTTGACCACATGATTTCACATTGCCCCTCTTCCAAAAATTTCCTATCCCTTTTCCTGATTTATATTTTGCTTTATATTATTTATACTCTTTCAACATACTGTATTAGTTTACTTATAAATTTCATGTATTGTTTCTTTGCCCACTGGAAAATATCTACCATGAAGGCAGGGATATTTTTGTCTGCTTGCCACTTCTTTATTTCTAGTGTAGAATAGCACCTGGCTCAATAACCATTTACTAAGTGAATAACTCACGTGTGTGTGTGTGTGTGTGTGTGTGTGTGTGTGTGTGTATTATTGTGTAACAGAGCATCAGAAATCATTTTACATTTCATTCCTACATTCCTGTGAGTGGTCTGCTTACCCTCCCTCTGTTGAGATGCTGGGCTCCAGACCAGCGGAGTTCCAGGAGAATGCAATGTAAAATTCTCTCAAGACAATAAATTGAGCTGGGAGATGAGAGGGGAGAAGGCAAGAAAGCCAACTCCCCAAATGAGTCTCCAACTCCACTTTTACTGGCAAAGGTATACAATTTAAGTTGTTTTTCTTTGAAAGAGAACAAAGGCATTTCATACTGTTTTTAGTAAAGCATTTCAAGCATGTCAGTAGTTAAACAAGTTTAAAGCTAGAATAACAGAAGTCAAAATCATTGCTTTCCTATGCTTGATAAAATATTTGGAGAGAAAGCAAGTGCAGAAGTCACTGTCTTCAGTGCCTTCTTCTGATGGCCTTTCATCACAGCAAGAGGAAGCTACAGGTCCTGAAGCCAATATTTCTTAGACTTAAAGTTGCTTCCCACATCCCTGTCTATAAAATCTGGGAAATGTTACCATCTACTATTTTTTTTCAGTAATTGAAAATTACTGGCCTAGCATGTGAAAGGTCATGACTTTGACTCCAGTTCAGTTCTGCAAAAAAAGAAAGAAAAGAAAATATAAAAAGGAATTAGGAGTGGTAAACACACCTGTATTCCCAGCATTTGGGAGGCTGAGACAGGAAGATGGCAGGTTAAAGGCCAGGCTCAGGAACTCAGTGAGACCCTGTTACGAAATATATACATAAGCTGGGGGTGAGCCTCACAGGTAAAATGCCCTGAGTTCAATACCCAGTAGAATAGAAATAGAACATTCTTCCTAGCAATTTAAAGAATGTGGCTGAAGCCAGGCATGATGGACCTGGCTGTAGTTCCAGTACTCTGGAAGGTCAGAGAAGTGTTCTGGAACCATCAAGAAGAAATTCACAGTCAAAATCAAAATGTGGAAATACAGAAATACAAGCTGGGCGTGGTGGCGCACGCTTGTAATCCCAGTACTTGGGAGGCTGAGACCCGAGGATCCGGGTTCACAACCAACCTCAGCTACTTTGTGAGTCCTCCGCAACTTAGTGAGACCCTATTTCAAAATAAATAATAAAAAATAGGGCTGGGGGTGTAGCTCAGAGGTAGAATGCCCCTGGGTTCAATCCCCGGTAACGCAAAAAAAAAATGTGGAAATACAGGTATATAGTCTGATCTCCTCTTCCGTTCAAATTAGGGTAAAGAATTTGAAGGGGGAAGTGTTATTGTTGCAGGGGGCTTGGTCCATGGAGAACAAGAGAACAAGGCTGGAGTAGGATAAGGCAGGTTTCTTTATTCACAGATGAAGGCTCAGTGAGCAAAGCTCTGGATCTGAGCCCTGAATGGCGTCATCATAAAGATTACACAGCTCCAGTGAGTCAAGCTTTGATTGGATCAAAAACAGGCAGGGGTACCAATATAGTGGCTTGGGTCAGGTTTCATTTCTGCTTCCTGAGCTAGATTTCTTGTATTAGCATCCACGTGGCTGGGACTGGGTGACACCATCTAGGGCTCTACATGGTTGGAACTGGGTGGTGCCAACTTGGGCCCCATATGGCTGGGACTGGTGGTGCCATCTTGATGGACATAGCTGCCTTATCTTGAGGTCTTAGCTGCCAGGAGAGGCCCTGCTTTGTTCACCTCAGAAGGGGGCCCGTGAAGAAAGCTTTATTCTTCTATTTTGTCCCTAGGCTTTTAGCCAGGAGTCATCCTCAAGGACACAGCTGGGCTCTTGCTTCATTATAAAAGAAAAAATATCTCATTTCTTGAAATTAAAATGATATGGTACTAAAACAGTTTACTTTATGAAAATAGACATACTAAAATAAAACTTTCAATAGAAAAACAGAAAAGCAAATGTTTCATAAATATGTTAAAATATTCTCAATAATAAACAGGGAAATATAAATTAACTTGGAAATAAAATTATACTTTTTTGTGGTACCTAGGATGGAACCCAAGGGCATTTTACCTCTGAGCTACATCCCCTGGCCTATTTTTTATCCTTTATTTTGAAACATGGTCTCACTAAGTTGCAGAGAACCTAAGTGGATGAGGCTGGCCATGAACCTGTAATCCTCCTGTCTCAGGCCCCAAGAACTGGGATTACAAAAGTGAGTCGCCACGCCCAGCTATACTTTTTTCTTTTAGACTTGAAATATTAAAATGAGCAACAACTTGCAAGGACAGAAAACTAAATAAAAACTGGGACTACTCACAAAATATTTGAAGAGACATAAATTCATACTTCATGTTTGGAAATTTAATATTACATACACCTCATTTTAACTGAATAATTTATAGTTTGGAAATCTTTCCCAGAAAAGCAAAGTTCCAGAATATAAGGCAATATTTATAAAAATCCTTCCTTTAGAACTGTGTCAAAGAATTATCAGAATTATTCCATTTTTCATGTCATCATTGGTATTACATTCAAAAAGATCCGGTGCCTGCCCTTGAAAATTATTATGAGGAAACATTAAAAACAAAAAGCCAAGGTCCACAAACTTGTCAAAAAGATCAATGGTCTATCATTAAAGTTTACTTTTTCTGTTCTGATTGTAGTTTATTGTGGGAAAATTGTATATTACTAAGTTACTCTCATTTCATTCTCTCAAAATTAAATGTCATTTTATACATATACCTTAATTTCTATAAAGTATTTTCTTTCCTGAGATAAATGCAGTAATATAATAATATTTGAAATAGAATGAGTATTATTTAAAATTTCCCACCTATAATAATTTCTTATCCACTTCCAGTAACCAAAATGATACATATGTATTTTTCTCTTTTATAATTTTCTTGGAACTTACTCTAGAAGAATGCCCTCTGATATGCAAGCACACGTCCCTCTCCCTTGAAAGCTGCTAATCTTGAGTGAGTTACTTACACCCCTTGTTGCAGCCATACTCCTATGGCAGATTTGAAAGTTTCAGCTCTTCATATTTTTTTTAATTCTTAGTCATTTTATCTTCTCATATTTTAGACTCAGGGAGTTTTACAGTTGCTCTTCTTTGTCATGCTTTTCATTTACAGAAAACCAAATACTGTGTAAACATGTAGAGAATTATTAGACATTGTAAGACTACATCTGTTGGACAAAGTAATGCTTTGGAATAATAAGGACCAATAATATTCATTACTGTCATTGGATGATTGCCTAGTCAACTTTACTATTAAGTACTACTCTTATAATATTCATTACTGTCATTTGGATGATTATAATATTCATTACTGTCATTTGGATGATTGCTTAGTCAACTTTACTATTAAGTACTACTTTTCCTTGGAGGTTTGGGTTGTTCACAATGACTTAAAAAGCCTCTTTTAAGCTGAGTGTGGTGATGCATGCCTGTAATCCCAGTACCTGGGAGGCTAAGACGGGAGGACTGCGGGTTTGCAGTCAGCCTCAGCAACTTAACGAAACCATCAGCAACTTGGTGAGACCCTGTTTTAAAGTTAAAAAAAAGAGAAAGGACTGGTAGTGTAGCTCAGAGTTAGAGAGCCCCTGGGTTCTGTTCCCATTATGGCAAAAAACAAAACTAAACAAAACAACTCTTTTAGATTCTCTGATGTAGTTATCTGTCTATACAGTATACAATTTGTATGTTTGGAAATATACCAGCCTCACATTAGAAGTACTCCAGTGAGCTGGGCGTGGTGGCTCAGGCTTATAATTCCAGTACTTGGAAGACTGAGACCGGAGGATCCGGGTTTGAGGCTAGCCTCAGCTACTTAGTGAGGCCCTCTGCAACTTAGTGAGGCCCTGTTTCAAAATAAAGAATAAAAAAATAGGGCTGGGGGTGTAGCTTGGAGGTAGAATGCCCCTGGATTCAATCCCCAGTACCACAAAAAAATAAAATAAAAAAGGAAGTACTCCATTGGGTTGTGGTCAGGTGTTGCTCTCTGTCCTTCTCTGCCATATCATACAAGTGCCTTGTTCTGAGATGTGCATCATCAGCAACATGAATTTAGGTTTATTTCTGCCACTGTCCCAGTTAACACTGTGATATTCTGCTTCTATAATAAAGTTTAACTTTGAGACCAGTTTACACAGGTTTGGTGTCTAAATGATTATAACTCTTCCAAGTTCTGAGATATTGTATTATTTATTTATTTATTTATTTATTTATTTATTTATTTATTTATTTATTTTGCGGTACTGGGGTTTGAACGCAGGGGCGTTCTACCTCCGCGCTACGCCCCCGGCCCTATTTTTTATACTTTATTTTGAAACCGGGTCTCACGAAGTTGCGGAGGGCCTCACTAAGTAGAGAGAGAGAGAGAGAGAGAGAGAGAGAGAGCGAGCTGAGGCTGGCCGCGAACCCGGATCCTCCGGTCTCCACCTCCCAAAGTACTGGGATTACAAGCGTGCGCCACCACACCCGGCAGCATCCAGTTTTTAACTATTCAATGATAGAACATCATAGTTATGTTGGTACATGGCAATTCTATTCAGAGATTTTAGATTTTTTTTACTTTTTAAAGGATAAATACTATGAATGTTTTAACTTATGATGAATTTTTTTCTTCGGTATCAATTTAAATTGCAACATAATATTTTTTAAACAGTTTATTTATTGATTTAGCTCAAAATACATTTGTTTTTTTTTCAATTTTTCTTTATTATGAAGAGTATTTCAATTTGCTTCCCTTTCTTACTTTCCTCTTGAAAGCCCTGTAGTAATTTTTAAAATCTATTACATGAGGCTACTAATATTTTTCCTTGTTTAATTTTTGTTTACTTATGTTGGTCCTTTTACTTTATTTTATATATTTAACAATACAAGTATATATAACCTTAGTCCTTGGTCATGTAATGGTGAGGGAGATAATTTTATTCTTCTGTTATTCATGTTAAAAATCTTCCTTTTTGCAATATTCTTATCAACAAATGCAGTTTTTCCAATTATATAAAAGAAAGTAGGCTTCTTTGTCACATGTGTTTCAAGTATGTATTTCTAAAACAAATACCTTATGTGTTCACTTTTTTGGCAACATATAAGTACACATAAAAATAGACTAATTAAATGAGCCTTACATTCAAACCATCAAGCTTCAACTAATTTAAACAATATTATTATCTTGTTTATTTGTTTTATATATTAAAGTGGTTTATTTTATTGCATCTATAAAAATTTTATTTTGAATTGCTTTCAGTTTTCTTCCTAAAAGTAGATGTTAATCTTTATATTGTGGTGTAATGATTTTCCCTTCTTTTTTCTTTAAATGTTAAAAGTATCTGTTCATTCATCCAGCAAGTTCACAAGCATTTAATGTGCATTTATATCAAGAATCAAAGTTTTTGAAATGATAAGCGTAACATACCTATTAAGTATTCACGTTTAGATGGCTGGTGAGAAGTTGAATATATGGCCTATGGCTTTGGGTTAAATTCTAGGGTGGACATCTAAATTGAAAAATCATTTAGAAAATGTATGCTTGTCAAAAAAGGGAAAAGATCCCAGTGTGAGCCACAGGGTATTCTGATATTGGCTGCTTCAAGCAGTATGGAAATTTCAGTAAATTAGAGTGATAAAGTATAGCAAAGTCTAGAAATCAATTGAAGAGAAGGAATGCTGGACTAATTAAGGAACATATTTCCAGGAAAAAAGGATTAACTCTGTTCTTTCTGCATTTTATTGGGGTATTTTTTATACTCTGATTGGAGTTAGAAGGAATCTCAGTGTAATTTTGATTTTCATCTTCCTGATTGCTAATGGTGATGAACATTTTTTCATTTATTTATTGTCTATTTGTATTTCTTCTTTGTGAAGTGTCTATTTAGTTTAATTGCCCATTTCTTGATTGGGTTATTTGTATTTTAGTGTTATGTCTTTTAAGTACTTTGTATATTCTAGATATTAGTCCTCTATCGGAGGAGTAGCTTCTCCCATTCTATAGGCTCTCTCTTTAGACTCTTGATGGTTTCTTTTGATGAGCAGAAACACTTTAGTTACCTGCCATCCCATTTTTTAATCCTTCTTTTAATTTCCTCAGATTTGAGGGCTTTATTGAGGAAGTTTCTACCTCTGCCTATATGTGGGAGTGTTGGTTCTATGACCTCCTCTAGTAATTTCAGAGTCTCTGGACTAATTTCCAGGTCTTTGATCCATCTCAAGTTGACTCTTGTGCAAGGTGAGAGGTAGGTATTTAATTTCATTTTTCTACATATGGATAACCAGTTTTCCCAACACAATTTGTTGAAAAGGCTGTCTTTTCTCCAACATATGTGTTTGGTGCCTTTGTTAAAAATCAATTGGCTATAAGTGTGTGGATTTGTTTCTGTATCTCTATTCTGTTTCATTGGTCTGTGTGTCTGTCTTTGTGCCTATACTATGCTGTTTTTATTACTATATCTGTGTAGTATAATTTGAAGCCAGGAATTGTGATCCCTCTCGCAGAGTTCTTATTGCTGAAAATTGCTTTGGCTATTCTGTGTCTTTTGTTTCTCCATATAATTTTTATGATTGATTTTTTTAGGTCTGTGAAGAATAACATTGTTATTTTATTAGGGATTGCATTGACTCTGTAGATCACTTTTGGTAGAATGGCCATTTTGATGCTATTTATTCTGTCTAACCGAGAGCATGGGAGATTTTTCCATCTTATAAGATCTTCTTCAATTTCTTTCTTCAGTGTTTTATAATTTTAATTATAGAGGTCTTTTGCCTACTTGGTTTGACTTATTACTAGGTATTTTATTATCTTTGAGATTATTATAAATGCAATTACTTTTCTGGATTTCTTTTTCAGTGGATTCATGATTGGCATATAGAAAAGCTACTGATTTTTAAAAATTGATTTTGTATCATGTTAATTTGCTAAATTTGTTAATCAGCTCTAGAAGTTTTCTGGTTGAATTTTTTGAGTCTTCTAAATATAGGATCATGTCATCTGCAAATAGAGATAATTTTAGTTCTTCTTTTCCTCTTTGAATTCTTTGATATCCATCTCTTGCCTAATAACTCTGGCAAAAGTCTCAAGGATTACATTGAAAAGGAATGGTAATTGTGGGCATCCTTGCCTTGTTCCTGATTTTAAAGAGAATTCCTGCAGTTGTTTTTCTCATTCAATATGATGTTGGCTATGGTTTATTGCATATTGCCTTAATGATGTTGAGATAAGTTAATTCTATTCTGATTTTTGCAGTGTTTTTAACATGAATTGTTGTTGGATTTTGTCAAATGCTTTTCAGCATCTATTGAGATGATCATGTGATTTTTGTCCTTAGTTCTATTCATGTGGTGAATGACATGTCTTGATTTGCATATATTGAACCAGCCTTGCATTCCTTGATTGAAACCAACTTGGTCATGAGGTACAATTTTCTTGATGTGATTCTGAATGCCTATCACTAGTATTTTGTTATTGTTTTTAGAATTTTTGAATCTATGTTCATCAACGATATTGGCCTGTAATTTTTTTTTCCTTGAGGGATCTTTATGTGATTTTGGTATTAAGATGATCCTGGCCTCATAAGAGGAGTTTGGAAGGATTCCATCTCTTGCTATTTCACTGAATAACTTGAGAAACATTGTGTTTAGTTCTTCTGTAAAGGTTTTGTAGAATTAAGCTGGGAATCCATCTGAGCCTGAACTTTTCTTTGATGGAAGACTTTTTATTGCTGTTTCTATCTCTGTTTTCTCTTGGTCATTTTAGGCTTTCTATAGACTCTTGGTTCAATTTAGGTAGGTTTTATGTGTCTAGAAACTGTCAGTTTCTTCTGTTTTACAGTTTCCTGGATTATAAATTTTCAAAATAGTTTCTGATGACCCTCTGTATTTCCTCACTGTTTGTGGTGTGATCAACTGTTTTAAGCCAATGGTAGATTATATGAAATAAGTTCTGGTAAATGAATTAGCAAATTAGTCAGCAGTAACCTAGTTTTGAAAAGATTAAAAATCCATGGAATAGCTGATAGAGTTGGCTCAAAAGGGAAAGTAAAGAGGCATATAGAAATAGTAGTATAGACAACTCAGTTGAGTTTCCTATGAAGTAGGGTAGCAATGTGGTGGTAGCTGGAGGATTTGGATAGGTTACAGTAAGACACAGGGATGCTTAGGTAATATAGATTTATTTATATTTGAATTATAAAATGCTTAATAAATTTGTTTTTCTGAGTTAATTGGATTATATTTTGTTGCTTAAAGAAAAATATCTAAAACATTAATATTTCATTACTTCTGTGATCAAAAAGCATAGAATTCAATATGAGAAATTCTGAAATTGTGTATAATCTTTGCAAATTTGCCTTACTAGAATGAGAAAAGTAGATCAAAATTCTGTGTCTTTCTTTGGGTATGTGTTTAAAAGGAATAAGGGACAAGGTATACTAATATAAGAAGAAGAAATTAAGTAATGGGTGACAAATATAATAATTTGGTATTTCTTCATAAATTGATTTTTAATTATTTTATTACTTTCACAGTGCATATAAGAGAATAAATTAAATTGCTTGTGAATAAACATCATAATGTTGTCTAAGCAATAACTTTGTGTTTTATTTAGATCAGCTATGGTCCCTTTGATGTCAGTCTCAGGGACAGAGTTGAGCTCCAGTCTCTTTACCAGTTTCCCAGGGACTCTACAGCTCTGTATCAGGGGATTATTCGTCTTTTGCTGCATTTTGGTTGGGTCTGGGTTGGCCTTGTGTTTCCAGATGACATCAGGGGAGAAACTTTCCTCAGGGACATGACACGAGAAATGGCCAACAATGGACTCTGTGTTGCATTTGTAGAAAGAATTCCAGAGTTTCCTGCTGAGGAAATAGTTGACAGTTACATTTTTATTACTAAATTCAAATCTATAAATGTCAGTTTTATATTTGGTGACACATATTCTCTTCTCAGATTCGTATATAACATTTTTTGCAATGATCTATTTGGTAAAATCTGGGTCACAACCTCTGATTGGGATATAACTGCATTACCTTTTGGACAAAGTCAAAGTTATACATATTTTGGTGGAGGATTATCATTTTCTGTCCACATGGATGAGATTCCTGATTTTAAAGATTTTCTCAGAAATGTTCAGCCTGCAAAATATCCTCATGATATCTTTATTCTTGATGTGTGGTCTATGATATTTATTTATTTATTTATTTATTTATTACTATTTTTTTGCGGTACCAGGGATTGAACCCAAGGGCATTCTACCTCCGAGCTACACCCCCGGCCCTATTTTTTATCCTTTATTTTGAAACCGGGTCTCACGAAGTTGTGGAGGGCCTCACTAAGTAGCTGAGGCTGGCAGCGAACCTGGATCCTCCGGTCTCCACCTCCCAAGTACTGGGATTACAAGTGTGCGCCACCATGCCCTGCTTGGTCTAGGATATTGAAATGTCCACGTTTATCTAAAGATGGGACCAGAAAATCGAGTCGATGTGCACAAAATGACAAGCTGGCAAATCGAAGTCTGCGCATTTGGGACATGAACACCTCACCCCAGAGTTACAAGGTCTATGCTGCTGTGCACACCATTGACCAGGCACTACACAAAGAACTCTCACTCCGAATGGAAGAAGAATTCCTTGAGAAAGACGGGACCTGGGCTCCTCATCCTTGGCAGGTAACAACAGCTCATTCTTGTGTTTTTCTAGGTCAAAGGTCCATGTGTTGTCCTTTCCACTTTTGGATTCATGATTGTTTCATAGTTGTCCCTTGATAGGAAAAGATACTTTCTTATTTCAACAATAATATTTTGGCTGATATGTGATTATACAATTTTTCTAACTATTTTTGATACTTTGGGAAAAATTAGATATTTAAGTCAGATTTTCACAAGCATCAATAAGGACTATTTGAGAGTATCTTTATGTCTATGTGATCCAAATACTTCATTGTAGAGTTTTTCTTTTGTTTTATTTTTAAGCACATTGCAATTTTACATCATATCGGAGTACAGGGTGTTAGAAAAATACATTCATGCAACTCTTGTTGCCATCCCCACTGAGTCTCCCCTCCCTCATCCTCCCCCCTCAAGTCTTTGAGATCGGAGTTGGCAATTTTGTAAACATTCATGGCATTATCTCTACTATGCATTTTTATGACTTTATCTCCCCTATTCCCTTCCCTAATCACCCTCAGTTATTCCCCTTTAGTCTCTGCTCATCTATCTGGCATTGCCTTATTTCCGAATATCTCTCTACTTTCCACATATAAGAGAGAACATACATCTACTCATTCTTTGGGACTGGGTATATTCAGTATAATATTCTTAAGTGCCATTCATTTTCCTGCAAATGGTATAATTTTGTTCTTTATGGCTGACTAAAATTCCATTGTGTGCATATATATGTATGTATATATATACCCAAGATTTGTGATCCATTGGTCCGTTGATGAATATCTAGGCTGATTCCATAATTTGGGTATTGTAAATTGAGCTGCTATGAACATTAATATACAAGTCTAATTATAATATTTTAATTTCATTTCCATTTGGGAAGATGCCCAGGAGTATTACCACTGAGTCATATGGTAGTTCAATTCCCCATCTTCTGAGAAATCTCCATACTGGTTTGCAAAGCAGCTGTACTAATTTGCAATCCCACCAACAGTGTAATAGGGTTCCTATTTCCCTATATCCTCACCAAAATTTATTGTTATGTTTGTTCTTGATGATTGCCATCCTAACTGGAGTGAAATGGAATCTCAGTGTAGTTTTGATCTGCATTTCTATGATTACAAAGATGATAAACAGTTTTTCATATATTTGTTGGAAATTTGTATTTCTTATTTTGAAAAGTGCCTATTCAGTTTGGTTGTCCATTTTCAATTGGGTTATTTGTGTTATTTTTAGTGTTAAGCTTTTTAAGCTCTTTATATATTTTAGATATTAGACCTTTTTCAAATGGTAGGTGGTGAAGATCTTTTCCCATTTTGTAGGCCCTCTCTATAGAATCTTAAGTTTCCTTTGCTGTGCAGAAGCTTTTAAATTTAATGCTATCCCATTCATTAATTCTTATTTTAATTTCCTGACCTTTTGGGTCTTATTGAGGAAGTTTCTACCTGAACCTATATGTTGGAGTGTTCATCCTGTACCCTCTTCTAGGAGTTTCAAAGTTTCTGGTCTAATTTCTAGGTCTTTGAACCATTTTGAGTTGACTTTTATGCAAGGTGAGGCGTTAGAGTTTAATTCCATTTTTCTACATATGGATAACCAGTTTTCCCAACACCATTTGTTGAAGAGGCTGTCCTTTCTCCAGTGTATTTCTATGACACCTTTATCAAAGATCAACTTGATATATATATATATATATATATATATATATATATATATGTGTGTGTGTGTGTGTGTGTGTGTGTGTGTGTGTGTGTGGCTTTGGTTCTGGGTCTTCTATTGTGTTCTATTGTTTTATGTGTCTGTTTTTGTGCCAATACCATGCTGTTTTTATTACTATTGCTTTGTGGCACAGTGGCACAGTTTGAAGTCTGGCATTGTGATAACTCCAGAATGGTTCTTATTGCTGAGAACTGCTTTGACTATTCTGGGTGTTTTGTTTTCCCATATGAATTTTATAACTTATTCATCTAGGTCTGTAAATAATGAAAGTGATATTTTGATAGGGGTTGCATTGAATGTGTAGATAGCTTTTGGTAGAATGAACATTTTGATTATTCTGCCTATCCAAGAGCTTAGGAGGTTTTTCCATCTTCTAACAACTTCTTCAATTTCTTCTTTTAGTGATTTATAATTTTCACTATAGTGGTTTTTCACCTCTTTGCTTAAAATTATCCCTAAGAATTTTATCTTTTTTGAAGTTATTGTGAATGGAGTTTTTTTGTATTTCTTTTTCAGTAGATTTATGATTGTTATAAAGGAATGGTAATGATTTTTGTAGGCTGATTTTTATCCTGATACCTTTTTAAATGTAGTTATAATTCTAGAAATCTCAATGAGTTTATTGGATCTTCTATGTAAAGCTTCCTGTCATCTACAAACAAAGAGTTCCAGTTCTTCTTTCCCTAATTGTATTCCTTTGATTCCTTTCTCTTGTTTTATTGCTGAGGCTAGAATTTCAAGTACTATATTGAATAGGAGTGGTGACAATGGGCATCCTTGTCTTGTTCCTGATCTTAAGAAAAATTCTGTCAATTTTTTCCCACTCATAATGATGTTGGCTTTGGGTTTGTTGTATATAGCCTTTATGATGTTGAGGTAGGCTCCTAATTTCTTCAGGAATTTTGTCAGGAAAGGGTGTTGGTTACTGTCAACTGCTTTTTTGCGTCTATTGAGATAATCATGTGATTCTTGTGTTTAGTTCTATTTCTGTGGTGAATTATATTTATTGATTTGTGAATGTGGAACCAAACTTGCATCACTGGGATGAAACCTGTTTGGTCAGGATGAACTATTTTATTCATATAGTTTGAATGTGAGATGCTAATATTTTGTTGAGAATTGTTGCATCTATGTTTGTCACCCTACTTAGAAAAGAAACCGCATACAAGACTAGAAGCACATAAACAAACAGTACAAAAAAAAAAACAGAGTGCAAAACCAAACTAAATGGATTTGAAATGAAGGTTAGATAATGATAAAAGTATATGAGAGGGGAAGAAAGACATTAATCTACCACAATAGTTAAACCAGAAGAGAGATTCCTTGAAAACCACCAATAACACAAAATTAAGTGTAAGGATTTATTAGGGAGGAAATATTAACAAAAGAAAAAGAAAAGAAATAATTATGTTGGACACAATGGTGCATCAAGAACTCAGAGTAAAGATAGTTCAATGAGTTTCTCATATTTTCTCTTAGGGATATTCATACCTATGCACAAATAGGCAAGCAAGAATAGGTACTTTTTATTTTTTAAATAACAATAATAACTTACTTTATACTATATTGTAAATATCCCATATCAGTAAATAAAGAGCATTCTCATTTGTTTTCATTTTGCTATGATTTTTCACTGTAGGCAGGTTTGATTATTTTTTTTAACAAACCATTCATTCACTTCCTAAATAATGAACATCTTTTCATATGTTAATTTTTCATTTGAATGTCTACTTTTGTGAAGTTGTGCCCAACTGCTGCCCATTTCTCTAGTTTTTGTCTATGTATTCTTATCATCTATAAAAGATTTGAATATAGTCCTTCAGATATATTTATTGAAAATATTTTATTCTCTGTGAGCTAACATCATTTTGTTTTGATTAACAAAATGTTACTGAAGTTCCATTTATGCTTTTTATCCTGTTGAAAAGTCTTTGCTTACATCAAAGCAGAAAAAATTATCCTCTAGATTTCCTTTATTTTATTGCTATTTCACATTTAGATAACAATACATTTGAAATTTATTCCTGTGTGTAGTATGAAATAGGGGGATTGAGATAATTCTTCTCTATTATGGAAATCCAGGTATCAGGCACAATTTATGGATAAAGATATGCTCTTTCTAATTCTATGTATTTTCATCCACAAATTGTTTTATATTTACTTCTATTTCTGACCTTTTTTTATGTTTCATTAATGAGTTGTCAGTCCTGAAGAATTTGCACCCTAAATTATTTAATATAATTTCCTAATTAATTTTTAAATTTTGTTTTTGTTTGATTGTGTAGCTTATTTATAAAAATATCATTGGTATTTTATTTTTATCTTATAGCTCATGATTTATAGATGGCTTAATAATGCTGTTTCTTTATTTTCCATGTGGAGAGCCAGTTTTCCCAACAACATTTATCAAAGAGATTACCTTTACCCCATTTTTGTATTCTGAGGGCCTTTCTCAATGACAGTTGACCTTGTAAGTGTCAGTTTATTTCTGGACCTTTATTCTGTTCCATTGCTTTCCATAACTATTTATATGTCAATATCACACCAATTTTGTTACTGTGGTTTTATAATATTTGAAATCAGGGCGTGTAGTGCCTATGGCTTTATTGCTCTTGATCAAGATTGCCTTAGGTGTTTGAGGTCATTTATGGTTCCATATACATTTTAGAACTGTTTTTCAAATTGTGAGGAAAATATCACTGAAATTTTGATTGGGATTGCATTAAATTTTAAAGAATTTTTGAAAAGCCGGGCATGGTGGTGCATGCTTGTAATCTCAGTACTTGGGAGGCTGAGACAGGAGGATCGCAGGTTTGTGGCCAGTCTCAGCTACTTAGTGAGGCCCTCTGCAACTTAGTGAGACCCTGTTTCAATATAAAGAATAAAATAAGGCTGGGGGTATAGCTCGGGGGTAGAATGACCCTGGGTTCAATCCCCAATACCAGAAAAAAAATTTGATAATATGGGCATATGTACAATATTAACTCTTTGAATCTATGAATATGGGATGTGTTTACAATTTTGTGTGCCTTTTTCAGTTTTCTTTGTTAACATCGTATAGATCTCAATATAGAGATTTTTTACCTCCTTGTCTATATTTATCTATAAGTATCTTAGTTTCTTGATACTGTCATAGAAGAGAGCTGTTTTCTTTGTATTTATAATTTGTGGTAAATATATAGAAGCACACTAAATTTTTATATATTGATTCTGTATCCTGACACTTTATTGAATTGACATGTTACGCCTACTTTTTTGTTTGTATTGTTTTGTGGAGTCTTTAGGGTTTTCTGTATATAAGATCATGCCATCTGCAAGCAGGCAGACATGAGTTTGCTTTTTTCTTTTTAATCTGGATGCCTGGTACATTTACATTTTCTCTTGCCTATTTAATCTGAATAAGACTTCCTATAAGACTTCCTGTACTATGTTGACTAGAAGAAGGGAAACTGGGCATTTTTCTCTTGTTACTTCTTTCTTCTTTTCTCACCTTACAATAAAACATGTTTAAATTTTGTTTCTTTTCAAAAACCTTCAGCCTTTTACTGTTGGGATATTATGCTAGTGTGGGTTTTTAATACTGACAATTACTGTATTGAGGAACATAATTTCTATAACTAGTGGGACAAGAATCTTTATCATAATGGTTTGGGGATGTGGCCCAGTAATTGAGCTCTTCTTTAGGATGTCCAAAGCCCTGGGTTTTCTGAGAATGAGCCCAGCAATGCACGCACACGCGCTCACACACGCACATACATACACACACACACACACACACACACACACACACACACTCACACACCAGAAAAGGAAGAGAGAATTTTTATCATGGAAGTATTTTGAAATTTGCCAAGTATTTTTCTGCATCCATTGAGATGACCATGTGATTTCTATCCTTGTTCCTTAATGTGGTGTATCACATGAATAATTTCTCTATGATCAACCATCCTGCATCTTAGAGAAAAGTCCCACTTGGTCATGCTGTATAATTCTTTTCACGTGTTGTTGAATTCCATTTGCTGGTATTTCCTTGAGAATTCCTGCATATGTGTTCATGTGGGAGTACTTGTCTGTTTTTATATTCCTTATTACTTTGTTTTGTACTGGAGGTTGAATCCAGGGGCATCCCGCCACTGAGTTACATGTATTGCCTTCATAAAAAAAAGTTTTTTGAATCAGGGTCTTCCTAAGTTACAATATGAAGGCCTTGAACCTGCTATCCTCCTGTGATATTCTTACAGTGAGTGTCCTTGTGTGGCTTTGGTAAGGGGGTAATACTAGTCTCATAAAATGAGTTTGGGAGTTTTCCCTCCTTTTCAGTGTATTGGAAGAGTTGGAGAAGTATTTGCCTTCATTTTCCTTTAAAAGCTTGGTAGAATTCATCCATGAATCTATTTGGTCCTGGGATTTTACTACTTGGAAGATATTTGATTATTGGTTCCATGTCCTTACCTATTATTAATCTGTTCAGATTTTCTATTTCTTCATAATTCATAGTTGGTAAGCTGTATGTGGCTAGGAATTTCTCTATTTCTTACAGGTTATCTAATTAACTGGTGTTTAATTTGTCAGTAATCTTTTATTACTTTTTATATTTCTGCAGTATTGGTGTTTCTGCTTTCACTTCTGGTTTTTCTGAATATAAGTTTTTCCTCATTTTTCTTAGATTTATTTTTTCTTTTCAAATTAACTCAAAGTTATATCTCATTTCTATTGTTTCTTATTGCCTATTTTGTGTATTTCCGCTTTGATATTCATTTCCTTCCATCTGCTAACTTCAGGCAAAGTTTTTTCTTTATTTTCTAATTCCTCACAGTAGACCATTGCATGATTTGAGATCTCTGTTTTGTCCTAATGCAGGCATATGTTGGTGTATATGTTCCTTCTAAAAATACTTGTGCTTCATCCCACACTTTTTCATATGTTGTATTTCTGTTTTTTCTCAAGATATGTTTTATTTCTCTTTTGATTTCTTCTTTGATTCATTGGTTATTCAAGACCATGTAGTTTACATTTCACATATTTTTAAAATTTCCTGTTTTTTCCTTGTTATTGATTTGTAGTTTCATTTCACATGATCAGAAAACATATTTCATTTCATTCCAATTTTCTTATATTGTTTGAGACTTGTTTTGTGGTCTAGATTATGATCTATCTTGAACAGAGCCACGTGTGAATTAAGAAGAATGTGTGTTAAGAAGAATGTGTTAATCTGCTCCAGTTGGTAGAATATTCAGTGCATACCAGTCAGGTCCATTTAGACTAAAATATGTTTCAAATCCCATCTTTGATTTTGATTTTCTGTCTGAACAATATATCCATTAAAGAGAGTGGGAGTATTGATGCCTTCCACTATTATTTTATCATGGTCTTCTTCTCCCATCAGATCTCTTAATACTTGCTTCATATATTCAGGTCCTCTGGTAGTGGTGCATATGTACATATTTACAGTTGGCATATCATCTTGATGATTTGACCCTATTGTCATTATATGACATTGTTATTCTTTTTGACAGTGTTTGACTTAAAGTCTTTCCTGTCCAATGTATGTCTAGTGATCCATGCTTATTTTGGTTACCATTAGCATTGAATAACTTTTCCACCCCTTCATTTTCGGCCTATGTGTTTCCTTAAAGCTAATTTGAGTCTCTTGTTAGCAGCATCAGGTTGGATCTTCTTGTTTTGTTTTGCTTTTTAAAAATCTACTTAGTCACTTGCTGTTTTCATTATTATTTTCTATAGTGGTGTATTTTAATCCCTTTCTCCTTTTGTTTTGTGTGTCTAATATAGATTTTTGGTAATCATGAGGCATACACAAAACAGTCTATTTTAAGGTGATAAATATTTGACAATAATCACATACAGAGCTTTAAAGTTTTACTTCCCCTGTATTTTGAGTTTCCAATGAATATAGTGTATCCATTATCAAGTTATTGTGGCTCTAATTACTTGTAATGTTTTTATCTTTTAATCTTGACACTGCAGTAAAGATTGATATACATATCACAATTATTTACTAACATCCTTAGTTTGATCTTATACTTATATTTACCTGTAAGTTTTTCACCTGTGTTTTCATTCTCCTAACTAGCATCATTTCATTTGAGCTTGAAGAACTCCCATTAGTATTTTTTGTAATGTCGCTCTAAAATGGGTGATCTCTTTCAACTTAAAAAATATTAATGATAAACTATAGTAATCTACATTTATGGGGTTGAAAATGATTCTATGATTTGTGAATACAGTTGGAAATATGAAAGCAAGTTAATTAACTTACCATCATTTCATATACAACATTTTTTGTGGGAAGATCAGATTTACTGTCATATAAACTTTGAAATATACAATAGATTATTATAGCCACATTCCTATGTTGTGCCATTCATCTCCAAATTAAAACTGACTCCCCTTGTCTACCGGACTTTGAATCCTTTCACCATCATCTCCACTTTTCTTGACCTCTTAGGCTTTGGCACCCACCATTCTACTATCTGCTTCTCTAAATTCAATTCGTTTAGGTTTTAAATATAAGTGAAAATATGCCGTATTTGTCTTTCTGTGCCTGGCATATTTTATTTAGCATAATGTCCATCCATGTTGTTTTAAAAGCCAGAATTTCCTCTGTTAAACCTGAATATTATTCCACTGTGAATATTTATTGCATTTTGTTTATAAATTTTTTATACTTTGAATATTTCTTTCAAAATCTATGTGTTGAAAACTATTCCTCCACTGTGTTGAGACATGGGACATTTAAGAGTTTTCTTCTTTATTTCAGAAGATTAATGTTGTCAGTAAATTATTATTCCCTGGCATTTTTTGTTCATTTACAACTTTGAACATACTATTCCATTCTCTCATGGGCTATAAGTTTCTGCTTAGCTATCTGCTGATATTCTTAGGTATTCTTCCCTTCTCTGTGGCTGCTCTCCCGTCTCTGGATATTTTCAAAATTCTCTCTTTGACAATTTAATTATAATGTGCCTCAATTAAGGCTGTTTTAGGATGAATCAAAACATACATGTCAAAACATTCATGTATGTAAATGTTTGCATTTCTCCTCAGAGCCTGAAGTCATGAATTTAGAAATTCTTTTTAATTTTTTCTTTGGTGCATTATAGCTATATATATACATGATAATGGAATTCATTGTGCATATCTGAATATGCACATAGCATAAATTTTATTTAATTTCCCCGTATCTCCAATTTCATTCCCTCAACCTCCTCTGATTACCTTCCTCTAGTGTATAGGTCTCATATATTCATGAGGTCCCTTTTCTTTCCTTTTTCTCTCTAGATTCTAGAAAGAAAACATGTGACCCTTGACTTTCTGAAACTGGCTTATCTCATTTAACATTATATTTTCTAGTTCCACCCATATTCCTGCAAATGACATAATTTTGTTCTTGTTTATGGCTGAGTAAATCTCCCTGGTGCATATGCTATGTGTTTTCTTTATCCACACATGTGTTGATTCCACAACATGGTTAAATGGGTTGGCTCCAAAACATAGCATTTTGAATGGTGCTACCAACACTCACAAGTTTTTTACATAATGAAATGGAAATTGGAAGCCTATCACTGATATTTATAATCCAGGTTTTAGACATTTGCTTTTGCTCATTTTCTTCCTTTTTCCTAATAGTTTTAGTTTGTTCTTTTGAACTATAGTATATAATATATATGCATATATATAGTATATAATATTATATGCAAATAAATTTTGTTTTGTTTTAGCAGAAGCTTGATATATATATATCTGAACACTTTCCCCCAACAAACTTGCATATTTATACACACAAGCTAAGCTTTACTTTTTTAAATATATGTATTATTACCTTTCCACAGGAATTGAAGTTAGATTATTATACTAATACATTTGTATCCCTAAATATAGCAACACACTATTAAGTATCTGTTAAGTATCTTTCATCTAATTCACAGTTTATAATATTTGCAATGCACATATTTTTACTTCAATGGACATATTTCTAGATTTTAATTTTAGAGATTTTCTTTGAAATTTGCATGCATATGTTATTGGTATAAGTCCTCTACTGAATGAAATGCCATGCATTTCAATGAAAGAATAAGTCATTAAAGATATAGGTGGTTATCAACAAGTATTTCTCAGGCACCACAGCAAAACTCCTTTCTAGTTGTAACTTTTGTCTAATTTAGCTCTCTGTAGAGAAGCTTCTTGGTCTTCGACGTGATAGGAATAATACTGGGTTTTGTTTCAATATGCAATTTGAAAACAAAAATGAAAACTTTATGTGAAAAATTCCAGATATTAATGGGAATTAATTTTATAAAATTGATACAATTGAAAAGGATATAAATTCAAGGCCATAAAAACTAGGTTCTATTATTATTTTGCTACTTATGTATTTTATGTTATATTTGTGAATAATAAGAATATTTATCTTGGGGAGTCACTGCATGTTGAGTTTAAAACCCCTTATCTAATATTTTTCCTTAAAAATTAGAAGGCAGAAATAAAGGAGTTCCAGGGAGCTGGGCGTGGTGGCGCACGCTTGTAATCCCAGTACTTTGGGAGGTGGAGACTGGAGGATCCGGGTTCGCGGCCAGCCTCAGCTCGTGCACGCGCGCTCGCACATGTGCGCGCGCTCTCTTTCTCCCTCCCTCTCTCTCTCTCTCTCCCTGTCTCTCTCTCCCTCTCTACTTAGTGAGTCCCTCCACAACTTCGTGAGACCCAGTTTCAAAATAAAGTATAAAAAAAATAGGGCCGGGGGTGTAGCGCGGAGGTAGAACGCCCCTGTGTTCAATCCCCGGTACCGCAAAAAAAAAAAAAAAAAAAAGAAATAAAGGAGTTCCATTGTCATCACTGACTAGCTATGTGACCTTGGAAAATCCAGGTTTCTAATTTGCAAAATAAAGATGATACTAGTAATTCATACATAGGTTTTGTGAAGCTTATTTGTCAATATATATAAAGCATAGAGACATAGATCCTCATTTGTTACATGTTAATCCCTATATAATGTTTGATAGAGACATAGAGGAAAAGAGATTGTATGGAATAAAGTTTGTTTCTATTTCTATGCTTTGTGAAATCAAGTTCCAAAAATTATTTTCACTTTCAGCTCCACCCATTCCTGCAAAGAGGCCAACTTGAAAGAAGCGTTGATCAGGGGAACCCTGTGAATGAGACACTGTCAACAGCCAGGCTTGATATCTTTGCTGAATGGAACCAAAGCCTGGGTGAAGGTTGGAGAGTTCATTTTCAAATCACATGATTCTCAGCACTTGTCCTTAGAAGATGAACTGATAAGGTGGAGTGAGAACAACATTGAGGTAAGCAACCTCTTAGGTAGGCACCCTGGTGATATTCCTCAGAACCCAGAGCTCTCAGAGAGTAGGGTTCAGGAAAGCTTCTGAATTCTGTTACGTGGAGACTTAGCACTTCCTACTTTGCTATAATGACAAGTATGTAAACTTTCTGGCCTCAGAATCACAGAAAACTATCCACTTATTTCGAATTAAAAAACAGATTATCTTTCCTGGTACAGATTAAATGAACCCATTGCCTACATAGTAGTATCAGATCAACTTAGCCATTTTCTAAGGTAGATGGATTCTTGAAATTTCATGGCATCAGTGGTAATTTGAATGCCTGACACCAAAGAGATAAATGAAATGAGTATTTGTCGATAAAAGCAGACTGTCAATTAGACATAAAAATGTAGCAGTTGAATTTTACTGTAATATGCATATATATATTATTTCCTGTTTAGATTTATTACCCTGAAAATTTCAGAAAAGAAAGGTGGGGCATAATAACAAGGAACATTACGGCCATTAGATATTTTCCAGAAATTCAGAAGTTCTTGGTTAAGTTGTTATGTTACATAAGTTTCAGAATCTCCCACCTATATGCTAAATTTGTTTATGGAACAGCTTACCCTCTTCCCACCTCTCTTTTACAGACTCCTGCTGAATGTGCGCTTAGTTGTCCCCCAGGATTCAAAAAAATAGCTATTGAAGGAAAGCCATTTTGCTTCTATTCATGTAGTCCCTGCCCAGATGGGGAGATTGCAAATGATACAGGTAGGTGTTTCTGAAAGTTATTCTGAATGTGGAAAAGTACACAATGAGACATGGCTCAACAAAAATGAAATATGAATTTCAGACACACAAATCTTGAACTATGTGAGGGAGAATACCTGGCCTTTTGCCTGCCTCAGGGAGCAGGTAAGTCTGGCAGGTGGCTGAGTTGGTTAACCTTGGTGGTACCCCCTGGCTACCTCCAGGAGCAGATACCAGTTCTCTCTGGGAGAAACCCTCCTCCAGCTGGACTCTCAGAATTCTCAGGAATTAGTGTGAAACAACAAAAATTAAATAAAAGCGCTATGTACAAATACATAGAGGTGACAAAAAATATCAGATAATGAATAAACAGTGTTTTTTAAAAAAAGATTTTTTGAAACATTCTTTAAAAATGAAGAGCAACAGCCTGAAGTGGTGGTGCGCACCTGTGATCCCAGCACTTAGGAAGGTAAGACAGGAGGACTGCAGGTTAGAGGCCAGCATCAGGAACTTAGTGAGACCCTATTTCAAAATAAAAAGTAAAAAGGGCTATGGGTATAGCTCGGAGGAAGACTGCAACTGAATTCATTCCCCCAGTTCAAAAAGATAAAAGAAAGAAATGACAAGTAAAAAATGTTTACATTAATAAGTCAGTTGTTGGGTTAGTAGCTGAATGGGCAGGACTTTAATGAGATTTAGTGCAGGTAAAACACATCTGAATGAATTTTCCAGAATGTAGCCATGTGGGCAGTAGGACAGGTGAGCAGAATGGAATGAGATCTGGATCCCCAGGGGAAAGAATAGAGGGGATGAAGAAAGACAGATGTTGAAGGTACAATATCAGTATTTTCAAAAACTGATAAAATATGTGTATTTATCTCTATCCATATTTGTATAAACCAATCAGAACATTATAAATAGGAAAAGGTAAAAATAATTAGTGCAACAACACAGATTGTGATGAAATGAAGAATTCCACAAAGAAAGAATAAAATGGTTTTAAAAACTTCCAGAAAGAAAAGATAGAGCATAAAAAAATGACAATTGTTGGGTTGATAGTAAAATTCTCAATGGAACTAATGGAAGGGGTAATTTAGTAGAACGATATCTTCAATACACTGAGAGCAAGGTCATGCGGATATAAATAGGTTGCAATGGTTGTAGTTGCCTTTTCTTGGACTCCCTCACCCGTTGATAGAGAGCCAGATAAAAATGATGTATAAATGGAAAAGAGAGTGTTATAAGATGGAATTAACATGAGATACTAAATGTGAATTAAGAGGTCAGGGAAGACATTTCTGTTTAGTGAAGTTTGAATTGAGATCTCAGTGATGAAATGGAGCCAGATTTTGAAAAACTGTAAAAATGGCTTTAGGCAGAGCATGGGAATATGCAAAAATCTGAGGCAAAATACAAGCTTGATGGGAATTGATCAAATATCAGTGTTACTAGATCATAGAGCAGGGGTATGAAATTGGCAGTCCTAATATGAGAGATGTGGTCAGGGGTCAGATAATGCAGGGCACGATAGGCCATACTAAGAAGTGTGAAACCATGAAATCCTTTTAGGAAGGATAGGGTCATTGTGCAAGGGAGGCAGGGGTGTAGCTTAGTCTTAGTTGCTTACCTACCATGCATGAGACCTTGGGTGGGATACCAACCACCAAATAAAGAAAAAATTTTTAAACTTGAAACAGAAGAAAAATCTTGGTAATATTTACACTAAAAATCATGTTTTCTGATTGGGAAACTGAATTGGATGACATCAGACTGTTGGATTTTACACAGGTTGGGTTTTTTGGAAGCAGATATTGACATAGAGTTAGGGATCTATAGGTGTTCGAGAGAGCGAAAGTGAGATAGTGATTCATTTCCAATCAAACCTCTGCCAACCCTGTGGGGACTATGTGTCGTATGTGTGTGTCAATAGACTTGTCTGGTGATGGGCAAAATCTCTGGACCTCTATAGCTCCGCTGCGATCATTCCTTCCACTTGGGCTGCCCAGAGAGAGTGTACTGTCCAGCAAGGTGACTGTGCAGTGGAGGCAAACCCTGAATTGTTGACAGGCGGGGGACAGCACTCACAGCAAATGGGATGACATGGTCTGTTGTGCAAGAGTACCTGGGAGGCAAATCTGCATGTCCACTGCATGGACTGTGGGGATTTGAGAATACTAATGACTCACATGTTATTTTATTTCAGCCAATTGAGAGACAGGACCAGGAGGAATTAATATCGAACACTTGCCTTATTATAAACCAAGTTATATCAAAATCTTTGTTGTTGTTTTGTTTTGTTTTTGAAACATGGGAAAATATTTTTTTAATTTGTAAAAGAATTAGACTGATTTAGTACATGACAGGCAATAGGCTCTATGACCAATATTGAGTCAGTGGAGAACATGAAAAAAATCACTTTTCAATAATTTCCGAGTGAAACACTGACAGTTTCTTATAAGTAGAAGAGTTGAAGTGCACAGGTGTCTAATACATAAGTTATTACAATATTCCCTGCATCATTATATGAAGTACCTGTATGCACGTTCAGGTTGGATTTATAGTAGTGACATGGACAGTGGGAGTGTAGACAGTTTGCAGAACTGTGGTTATGTTTATAGAAGAAATACTGAAAATGTTTCATTTGCTTTTTTTGCAATGGCTCAAATACTTTCTCTACTTTTGTAGTGTCACTAAATATCTTCCTTATCTCCAATCTTTCAGCTTCAAATTATTGCACCACAGCTAGAATAATCTTAAAATCCAAATATGACATTATATCTCTGATTTAAACTTAACAAAGTCTATCCGCAAATCTTTTTTTTGGTGTGTGGTACCGGGTATTGAACCCAGGGGCATTCTACCTCCGAGCTACACCCCTGGCCCTATTTTTATCCTTTATTCTGAAACTGGGTCTCACGAAGTTGCAGAGGGCCTCTCTAAGTAGCTGAGGCTGGCCGTGAACCCGGATCCTCCGGTCTCCACCTCCCAAGTACTGGGATTACAAGCGTGTGCCACCACGCCCGGCCACAAATCTTTTAATATGCATTCTGACTTGTTTTTATGACCAATAGTCTTTTCCTTAGCTTATTGGAATATTATACATACACGACTGTAGTAGTCTGTTCAATGATCGAGAGTTATCTTAGAACCACACACTGTGGTTAACATCTTGGACCAGCTCAGTTTGAATACGTGGTATTTAGCTGGGTGGGATTTGTCAGCAAGAGGACAAATTCCAAGGGACCTGATACAACCTTTAAGGTGTGGTCTTTGATGTCCTCTCCACCCAGTAATGTTTAACCCTTCCTTCCTCTAAGTGTGTCACATGACTGTTTCACTGACCTTCCTTATCTTTTCCCATAACAATTTTCTGGCTTCTGTGTTTCATTAACTTTAATGATACCTTGTTTAAAGTTTCTATAAAAGCAATGATGGCTGTAGGAAATTCAGGAGAATTGTCATCTAACTGCTTTCCAACCACCCCAATATTATTACAACTATTAAATATAAATTTTTCCAAATTATCATTTCTGACTCCAAGTCATTTTCATGCTAGAAGACAATTTTTCCTTAGCTGCCTGGAGCAGCTACTTCCGGGGCAGGACTATGGAGCAAGTAATCACCACTTGTTTTTATGAACCTTAGGCTTTTCCTTAGCTTATTGGAATAATGTACATATTCAATTGTAATAGTCTGTTTAATGATCCTACTTCACTTCCTCTTCTCTTAAAATCAGATATTCTGTGTTCTTTCTCTACAAAACTCCAGGTTCTGGGTGCCAATGTGAAAGGAATACATAAGAAAACAAGATGGAGAATGAGTGGAGCTGATAGCCAATCCTACCAAATGTTCATAATGATCCTAATGGAGTCATTGTTCCTAAAAAACTGAGTTGTAACTCTCCTTTGGAAGAGACATTAACACCATAGAAAGTTCAATTATTAAAAATTAATTTCAGTAAAATATTTGTAAGCTATAAACCCACAATTGAATGTGTAATATTTTCTAATTAAAATGTGGTGTATGCAAATATCTCTCAAGTAAATGAAGTCAAATCATATCATACAATCCTACACAACTTCCTGTGTTTTGAAATTTTTTTAATATATTTATCCCATATATATTAACATGAAGAAATTATGTGCAGAAAAATATGAAACTTAACAACAGAAATAGACAAAAAATGCACATCGAACACATGTAAAACAATTCTGCACTTTAATGGGAATTCTAATTAAAATTGCAATAAAGTTTTAGAGGAGCTTACCAAAATGAATTTATTCCATCATAATAAAAAATTCCTCTAAAATTGATTCCTTTCAGCATGATTTGTTACTATAAGTAGTAAGTGATTGATATATCCCTTGGAGACTTAGTATGGAAAACAAAGAATAATAGAAAAGAAAACTCTAATCAGAGTTCCAAAAGTTGATATTCAATAAATACTAGAAGTATTTCTCTTAATGGCCTTCCATAATTAAAACTTCCAGCCTCTGAATGTGTTCTGTCTTCCTTTCATAGATAACCAAATATATTTTTATACAGTGTGTGATTTTTCTCTCATCATCATTTTCCATATTTATGGTGCTCCTCGTTATTCTATTCAACTAATTTTGTATATTTCTTATGAAATCAATATATGATAGATGATTTCTGTCATGAAGGAAAGCTATTTATATATTCATCTATATTTTCAATGGTATGGTCCAGTGAATATAAGTGTGTACATTTTCTTCAGAATTCCCATATGGTCTGTTCTACATGTACATCTGTTATATTATGTTTGGGATATGACCGAGGGAACATAGTAAGTCCAGCTCTATCCATTTCAGATATGGATCAGTGTGTCAAATGTCCTGAAGACCATTATCCAGATGAAGATGTAACTCAGTCTCTCCCCAAAATCCTAACATTTTGTCCTATGAAGACACTCTAGGAGCTGTTCTGGTCTCTGTGGCCATTAGTTTTTCTGTCCTCACTGCTCTGATTTCAGGACTATTTATCCTCTATTGACACAGCCCCATCGTGAGAGCAAATAACAGAAACCTCAGCTATGTCCTCCTCGTCTCCTTAATGCTCTCCTTCCTTTGCCCCTTGCTGTTTATTGGTGAGCCCAGCCCAGTCACCTGTGTACTGAGACAGGTGTTCTTTGGGGTTGTCTTCTCTGTAGCCATTTCTGCTATTTTGGCAAAGACCTTCATTGTGGTGGTGGCCTTCAAAGCCACCAAGCCAGGAAAGGTATCACAGATGAGGATGGTGACCCGATGCTCTAACGCTATCGTCTTCATTGCCTCCCTGATTCAAGGCTGTATCTGCACGGTCTGGCTGGGAACTTCTCCCTCTTTCCCTGATGTGGACTCACAGTCAGAGTTTGGCCACCTGGTCCTCCAGTGCAACGAGGGCTCCCCCGCCGCCTTCTACTGCGTTCTGGGTTACTTGGGCTTCCTGGCACTTCTGAGCTTGATGGTTGCCTTCCTGGCCAGGAGGCTGCCAGACATTTTCAATGAGGCCAAAATGATCACTTTCAGCATGCTGGTTTTCTGTAGCATGTGGATCTGTTTCATACCCACCTACCTGAGCACCAAAGGCAGAGCCATGGCAGCTTTGGAGTCCTTCTCAATCCTGGCTTCCAGCGCTGGCTTATTGGGGTGTGTATTCCTTCCCAAGTGCTATGTGATCCTCCTGAGATCAGACAGCAATTCAAGGAAGAAATTACTTGAGCAAGTTCCCTCCATAAAGCAAAGGTATTAATGTTCAAGTGACATGATTGAGAGGAAACAAACAATGTTACGAAAATATGAATCCAAAGTGTGGCATTAAATAAATGCACTTATTTAAATAATGACCCTAGTCCTGTAATCATGTGTCCCTGTCATCATCGGAGGCAGCCAGTTCTGTTTAACAAAGCTCTGGGGTCAAGTAGACAGACGTTCAAATTCCACTCCCCTGATGACTGAAGGAGGTATTTAGTGAGTCTACCACACAGTTCTTTGAATCACAATCCTCTTCCCCTATTGATGCCTACTTACACATACAATTTATTAAATTTATTGTCCAGCAGTGAGATGTGTTATGACATGGATATGGATCAAGAGATGAGGTTTAAATCCTGGGATGTGAGGGAACAATTGTAATTAAAAGGACATAGAAAACTGTAGAATAATTCTTCCTGGAATATGTAGGGTTTTTTTAGGTAATTCCTTTTCTAGTAAAGGAATTCCTTTGTGCACACCATTACCTGCTAATCATGGGAAGGGAAACATGGGCAAGCTCCTCACTTGGTTTCTGGAGCTCAGGTTTGATTTTAATATAGGGGAAAGTTTCCCTGCTGATGCACCACAACCATGAGCAAAGTAAGAGAAACATCACAAATAACTGATACTCAGGAACTCTGGTATGGGAATGTGGGTTGTTTTTGGAATAAGAGTTTTATGATCTATCATTAATGTTTTCTTAAACATAGATATATAACCAAATTTATGATGTAGCTAAACTCTGGAGCATTTGCAAATGATTTACTAATTTTCAAATATATGATTCTAATCAAATGTTCACAAGTATATTATATTAGGGTCAACTGTATGGCAATTGATGCAGGGTTAAAGCAGATGCACCCATCATCCTACAGTCCCTCAAAGAGTATCTAAATGAATTGTTTTTATCTATTATATATTAAAGTATTATATATCCATGTTCTATTTAAGTAATTTTCATTATATAAAAACCCTTATTTGCCGGGCATGGTGGCGCACGCTTGTAATCCCAGTACTTTGGGAGGCGGAGACCGGAGGATCCGGGTTCGCGGCCAGCCTCAGCTCTCTTGCTCTCACTCTGTCTCTCTCTGTCTCTCTCTCTCTCTCTCTCTCTCTCTACTTAGTGAGGTCCTCTGCAACTTTGTAAGACCCGGTTTCAAAATAAAGGATAAAAAATAGGGCCAGGGGCGTAGCGCGGAGGTAGAACACCCCTGGGTTCAATCCCCGGTACCGAAAAAATAAAAAAAATAAATAAAATAAAAAAATAAAAAACCCTTATTTGACAACCTTGCTCAAGAAATACCAGTATAATTGAAGTCCCTCTATACCCCTCCCCAAGCACATTCTGCTGCCTGTAGTTCTCCAGAGCAAAGATTTATTCTCAATTCGGTGTTGGCAATTTCCTCCCTCTGTTTTAAATATGTTTTGCATTCCCTACATAACACATAGTTGAATCTGCCTGTTTGTCAATTTCATTTACAAATATTATACTGTATGTTCGCTTCTGTGATTGGCTCTGTTTCTTAAGTGTGTTTTAAGGGATTATACATGTAGTATAAACTGTAGTGGTACTTTTTAAGCAAGGTTGTAAAAATGGGTGATTATATAATGAAAATTATTTAAATTGTATATCCAAATTTTATTCTTTCATTTATAATCGATGAAAACAATAAATTTAGGTACTTTTTGAGGGATTGTTGGATGATAACTGATTCTGGTTTAACCCTGCATCACTTGCCACACAATCTTCCCCCATACTGTACATTTAAACATATTAACACTTGTTAGAATCACATAGTGATGGGTAATAAATTATTTGCATATAATCCTGCTAGAAGCTTAGTTGTATGTTAAATTTAGTTAGAATCTATTTGTTAGGGAAACATGGAAGATAGGCCATAACTGAAAATTGAGATAGGCTAAAAATGTCTTCCATTTAATGTTTCTGAGAGTAGTACTGTGTCTGACATTATGTTCCTACACAGTTCATCTCAAGCCACAGAACTTTGATGACATATGACTCCTTTTACAATAACAAGCCACATTCACCTGATGTAACAGTTCCTTGGCATTGGTTATTTCTGATACTTCTATTCCTTTGCTCATAAATACCGTAAGTCAGCAGAGACCCTTCCCACTATACCATCATCAAACCTCAGATCCAGAAACCAATTCTGAGGATCTTGCCTATGGGCCCTTCTCATGACAAGTTGGTAATGGTGTGTACAAAGTAGTTGTTTTCCATAAAAAAGGAAGGAAGGAAGGAAATAGGAAGGAAGGAAGGAAGGAAGGAAGGAAGGAAGGAAAGGAAAGGAAAGGAAAGGAAAGGAAAGGAAAGGAAAGGAAAGGAAAGGAAAAGAAAGGAAAAAGATACCATTTTTGGCTGGGGATACAGTTTAGAGTTGAAGTGCTTGCCTGGCAGGTACAAAGCCATGGGTTTGAATCCAGCATTGCAAACAAACAAACAAACAAACAAACAAACACTTCAGTTTAACAAATTTTAATGTATGTAGTTTAAGCTCAAGTGTGAGACCAGGAAGTCAAAGGTAGCATGGGCAACATAGCAATACCCTGTCTTAATTACTTACTTACTTAATTAATTAATTAAGGTGTATGGATTTCCCTCTTAATCTTACTTTGGGCTAGTAAATGACCAGAGCTTTGTTCTCACATAAATGTTCAAGCCCCATCCATATATAATTCGTATTCAAAATAAAAATATGAAAACACAAATATGAAGTCTTGATCTCTTCTTCAGTTCAAGTTGCAGGAAATAGACCTTAACTTCCTTTTGAAATAAGAAATAATTGAATTTATTGTATTAAAATTTGTTGAAATTACTGAAAGGCTTCAAAAGAAAAATATAAAAGCAAATGTCTCATGAGTACTTGAAAATAAACATTTCTCACTAGTAAAGAGGGAAATATTAATTTGTCCAGGAATACAATAGAATTTTTTCTATTAGACTTGAAATACTTTAAAAAAGCAATAACTTCTAGGGCCAGATAGCACAATGAAGATTAGGCAAACTACTAAAGTTTGTGAAGAAACAGAACTTGATACTTTATATTCAGAAATTAAATATGGCATCCACACATGTTCACTGAATTATTTGTATTTTGGAAATTTATCCCACAAAACAAAGTGCCAGAATATGAAGGCAATGTTTATAAAACTTTTCATTGTAGAATTGTGTCAAGAAGAACCCCAGAATTACTCCATTTGGGGAGTACTCAAGATTGAACCCAGGGGCATTATACGATGAGCCACACAACCCAGGAACTCCCCTTTTCCTTAAAAACAGGATCTGTGGGGGCCCAGAGGGAGTACAGGCTGGCAGCACAGACATGATCATGCCCAACCAGGGCAGCTGCAGATGTGAGCTCATCCTGCCCAGGGAGGATGTGCTCACATCCCATGCAGCCACAATTAGTAAGGTATGACTCGACAAAACACAATGCACATGCACATGTCAGGCTGACATGGACATGCATGATATACACATGCACATGTCCACGCCAAGAACGTACCATGCATACACACTGATATATACATGAGCTATTTTGCTGGGAACCCTATATAAAAGATGGGCCCAAGAATAAAGTTTCTGTTTGTTCTCCTCCAGATGGCGGCTCCACATGCTTTCTTCACCCTGGGAATCTCACTGCCTGCAACCACAGCTGGCCTGGGACTGGGCCTCTGATAATTGTCATAATTGGCAGGATGAGGTGAGTGCCCTAGTGCCCTTCCAGAGGATCAACCCCGGGACAAACATCTCAGCATGGAGGGCATGTGGCCCCCAGCCTCTCTGTGGTCCCTGGTCATGGAGTATCTGGTGCTCTGGACCCTGCCAGAGGATCGGGACAAAGTATGTCCCTAGCTAGAAGAAGTCCAGAAGGCTTTCAAACTGCTGGAACCACACATTCTTTAATCTATTCCAAGTGCCATTTTTCAAAAATTTAAGTCACAGCAAGCACAGTCTTACACATTTGTAGTCTCAGTGATTCAAGAGTCTGAGGCAAATGCTTCTAAACCACAGTTCCCAGCAGAGTCATACAACTGATTTCTCAGCAGACTTTCTCACAAGGGTTTCAAGATTCTTGATTATTCTTACCTGAAACAATTTTTAAATTGGCAATTAATATGAAGCCTTGATTTTCTGATTCTGCCATTATTTGCATATTTATTAGTTAGCATTCTTAAGTAAAGAGATCCCTTGCCCTCTCCACCCTCATCTACACTGTGAATAAAAATAGGGACTCTTGGATTTTGTTTTTATTTAATGTTTTGTAATTTATGGTTTGATTTTTATGCTTAAATTTATCCATATGGCTATTACAACTCCCTAAAAGTTGGTTCCTGTAATTTTGAAAAGTCTCATTCAGATTCAGGACAATGCCTTGATTTTTGGTACAAAACAAAACCAAACAGCCAGGGAATACAGCCTTGTGGTGGCACAAGGCTGTATTCCCTGTCCTTGGCAGGTAGAGACAGGGGGATGGAAGGTTCAACGCCAGCATCAGCAACTTAGATGAGACCGTTTCCACTGAAAATTAAAATAAGACTCAGAGTGAAACTCAGAGATAGAATGTCCCTGGATTCAATCCCCAGTACCACCAAATAAACAAGCGAATGATAGACCAGGCTCACCATGTACCTTCCCTGCTTCAAACCTGCCTGTAGTCATTCCCAAAAAAACCTTTATTCTTGTCAGTGACACACGGTGCAAAAGAGTCACTTTCTAGGCATCGCATGTCCCATCACCATCAGGGAACTGCTCGTCTTTTTTTCTTTGTTCTCAAGAGATTTTATATGAGTTATTTAATTATGGTATTTGTGTGTGTTGAGAGTAAAGATCTACTCTCTTAGCAAATTTCAACTTTACAATATATTGTTACTATGTGTAGTTACCATGCTATACATTAAGTCTCCAAAACTTATTCATCTTTTAACTAGAAGTTTACACCTTTACCAACATGACCTATTTCCACACAGCCTTAGATAACCACCCTTCTACTCTGTTTCTACAAGTTCAGTATGTGATATTTCACATGAGAGATCATGCAGCATTTTTCTTTCTCTACGGTGTTTTAAATACACAGGCTTTGTAATGTGCTGCACAATTCACAATCTGGAATCCCAATTTCATATACAGATCACTTTAATTTTTAGGGTGTTTGTATGAATTCCAGTATGTTTCCTGCCATAGGAAATTTGTAATTGTTTTTCTGTAGGAAAACATGCTTAAGCTGTTTGTGTTGGGATTACACTAAATTTCCATTTTAACTTGGTTAAAATTGACATTCACAAATAAAGGATATATTTTCTTTGAGTGGCCACATCCAGGTGTGTGCTAAAATTTTTCTTATATTGTTTTTCACATATCTTGTTTACTCCAAGGAATCATGTCTTTTTTTGGCTATTTTAAATGTAATTTTTTCTTCCATTATGTCTTCTAACTGGTTACTGTGTGAATATGCATTGACTTTGGATATCATTTTTTTATTCAACTCACTTAAGAGTCTTTTTATTGTTTGCATTGGTTTTTATCAGTGTTTCACGTGGATTTTCCAAATACTTTAAACAATCTGTCAACAGAAGTAGTTCTCCATCTTCTTTCCTTATTGTTATATTTCTTGATATTTTCTTTCATCAGAATTTCATTGGCGTGTACTAGAACACAGCATTAAGTAGTAATGGAAATAGTGGGTGTTCTTGACTTATTCTTGCTTATAGTATGAACTTTGCTTCCTAGTGTTTCCCAAATATGTTAGATGCTGACGTAAGGAATGGCCAGATAAATAATGCTGGATGTTTTTAATAAGAATGGATTTTTAATTTTATCAGGAGACTTGAATGCTGACATCACTCATAAAAGTAGTCATAAAATTATTCCCTCCAATATAATTACTTATTAGACTTTAATAGAAATTACAGGACAGAATGTTCTCATCTATTTTATATGCCATAATATGGGAGATAGGAGGTAAGGAGAACAAAATACTGAAGAAATTATGTCAGAATTTTCCCAAAATAAGTAGTTAATTTACTTATATAAGAAGAAAAATAATAGGATAAAAAGAAATCCACAATTACTATAATTGAGAAATTGTGGAATTGCAAACAAAAAGGGAATTAAAATGGCAATTATATATTCTCATTTATGAAATAAAAGCAAAATGAAACAAAGTTTCATGATCTCACAGAGAAAAAACTAAAAGTGTGAAAAAGACCAAGAGATGGTAAAGAAGTGAAATGATGAAAACTCTTATATAGTGCTGAAAGTTTAAATTATTACAGGCATAATTTAAAAAATAATTTAGTATTTCCTGACAGAGGGATAACCATTGACATAGAAATTATCCCAATCTTGAATTTGCGGGAAATCTGTGTACACACACGCCGCAGGAGATTTATACAAGAATATAAGAAGCAGTGTTGTCAACAGAAGAACAATGGATGTATTCCAATCCATCAGGAGTAGGATTCCTTGACTATTTGAATAATCTTAAATTTATTTGATAAATAGTAAATCATCATGTCATGCTCATGTTAGAGGTTAGCTATATCCTAAATTTAGTTAGAAATATACTTGTTAGAAAACTTGAAAAATAGGCCATAATTGAGATTTGAGATAGGCTAAGAATGCCTTCAATTTAATGTTCCTTAGAGGGGTAGTGGGTCTGATGTGTGCCTACAGAATCCCTCTCAATTCATAGGATTTTAATGACACATACCTCCTACTCCAAAAACAACCCACATTCATCTGATATAACAGACCCTGATTATCAGTTATTTACTATGCTTCAATTACTTGGCTCATGGACACACACAGACTCTTCCCACATACTAAACTCAAACCTGCACTCAAGAAACGAAGTTTTAGGAGTTGATCCATGTGCCCCTTTCCATCACAAGCTAGTAATGGCACATACAAATGAATTGCTTTGCTATAAATAGAAATATCTGAAAAATGCAAGTCCCAGAAAGAATTATTCTTCAGTTCTCAAGATCCTTACATTTACAACTGTTCTCTTATATCCAGGATTTAAATTTTATCTCTTAATCCAAATCCATCCCCTGACACATATCACTGCAGGAAAATAAATTTAACATATTGTAAGTGATGATCAGATATCAAGAGGGAAAGACGTGGAAGAACAAATGTCTGAAAGTTCTGACTGTATTAGAGATCCACACTCTCTCAGGATGATGGCTCCTCACTCTAAGTAGATCTTCTCCACTGATGTGTTGAGATCCCAGTGATGAAGCTCTGTTTATTCCCTGACATCCTCCTTCTGTTTTCCCCTGGGCTTTGCTTAAGCTTTTACCTAGGATGTATAATGTGTGAAATGAGTCAGAACCGCGCGAGAGATCAAAGCTTAGCAAGCAGAATGCAAAAGGCACTTTATTGTGCTTCCGGGCAAGGTCTGTTAACTGATAGGGCTCTCAGTCACCAGAGTCATGACCAGGAGAGGAAGTGAGGGCATTTTTATAGTAGGGTCTCGGGTTGGGGTCAGCAGGGCGGAAGGACATCAATCTTCTCGTGAGATGAGGCAGAACAAAGCAGGTCCTCCCACAAGATCTGAAGTCGGCCACGTCTCCACTTCTGCCTTCCCAGGCTCTGGGGTTTCCTATCCCAGCTGTGGGAGCGAGGGGGAAGGGGAAGGGGACCCGACCTAACATCCCAGCCTTTTGGTGATAATGTGTGACAACCAAGTCAGTAACTGCTTCCGGCTGGCAAGGGGCGTTTTTATAGGGGCCCATCGGCCAGGATAGGTTGGGTCAGTTGGTGATGGGCTGGTAGAAGTCAGAGGTCAGCAGGAGAGAGTATGGCTGGAGCAGGAGTTGGTTAAAAGTAACCCTGGACATTTTGGTGATGTGTGCCTGAAGGCACTTTAGAAGGCAGGGAGCTAGCAAAAAGAAGAGGCAAATGGTTATAACTGGTCCTAGAAGAGGAGCAAGCCAGGGGGCCAGTGGCCCTTGAAGCCACCCCAGGTATGAGGCAGATTGCTGGAACAGCGCCCTAAGATCTTCACGTATCTTGGTCAAGGTGTGGATGTTCTGTTCCACCAGGCCAGATTCAATGATATAATAATAGCACTCCTCCCTGAGGAAAAGGCAAGTGTCCCCTTTTTCTGCTGTAAGTCAGTCCAGGGCTCGTCTGTTTTGGAGGGTCACCTTAGCCAGGGAAGTGATTTGTCACTGGAGGGAGGCCAATGAGGTAGTTGTGGACTCAAGAGCCTGCTGCAGGAGGTCCTGAAAGTCTTGGGAAGAAATGAGGCTGTGGCCCAGAGCCCCACCTGCCAGTCCCAAGTAGTCGATGGATATTACCAGACTGACTCCCAGCAGGACTGGGAGAAAGGCGGCTCGCTTTGTATGTAGGTGAGGGTCTAGGAGCCTTGAGAGTTTGCCCTCCCCGTACAACATGAGCTGAGGAACCATGATAGTTAATAAGCAGGGCCCCAGGGTTGAAGCATTTATGCAGGTGTACAAAGTTCCATTACGCCAGAAGGAGGTTCCCTGAGGAGCCTGGGTGAGGGACAGGCCCAGTATTGTGCAATTCTGTACCTGAGTAGGAGTGTTGGCTGCCTTCTGTGATAGTGGGGATGGGTGTATTTAATCCTGATGTCCATAAAGGCACATTTTTAGAGGCCTCTGGCAAGGCATGGGGAGTTCTGGCGTAGGGGTGTCTGTTTTGAGGGATGGCATGGGAACCGCTGCCAAGAGGGGTCTCTGCAGTGATGCGCAGAGAAAGCAGTGGCTGGGGTTTTCTAAGACTTGAGACATGTTAAGGAAGTAATTGTGAACCGAACTAGCCCTACCCAGGTGAAGATGGTTGGTTTGGGTAGTAGCTGATTTTGCAGGTCCTGTTCTGAATTTAAGATGCTGTTATGAGTCTGGACCTGCGTGTTGGCTGGTACATACATCCGGGAGATGAAAAGGGAACCACAAGGTCCTTCATGGAAAGCCGACCAATATAGCCTAGCTGTCACTCCTGGGACCCATTTATCCTCCCAGGGATCCTTGATGTTAAGGACAAATGAATCTCCCTTAGAGTCTGCTTTTTCATATATTACATGGGTGCTGTGCTCTATATATCATATTGGATGCATTGGGCAGCGAGCCTTGTAACAGCCTCCATATGTTTCCACCTGAGTTAGACAAACTGCTTTGACTTGGTCAAAAGGGAGGGAGGCTACCGGCATCCAAGCATCTTTGACAGACCTGATTGTTAACTCGATGGATACCGTTGTGGTGCACCCCTTTATTGGACATTGTTTAGCCCCAGCCCTGTGGTCAGTCTATGGCTTTTCTGAGTCAGACCAGTATGTCTCCTGTACCATGAACTCCCATACATAGCGAGGCAGGAGGTTTGGTACATCTGAGCCTGTGGGTATAAAGGTATTAGAATCATGCCTAGACAGGTGGAGCTTAGTGGGCCCCAATACCGTGCAGGAGAATTTTCCATGAGGTAGCTGTACTGGAGCCCTTTTCAGATGAGTTAGGTGATGCCAGTTGGAGTCACACAGCAGTTTGGCCATGGTGGGGGTGGTGAGAACCACAGTAAAGGGTCCGGTCTACCACGGTTGAAGGGGCTTTGGTTGGAGCGACTTGAGGAGGACCTGGTCTCCCAGCTTAAGGGCCTCAGTTGGGTGTGGGATCGCTCCCTCAGCTTTAGGTTTTGGGAGGTACCGGTCAGCATGCTCTCAGAGGAGATGCCTGAGGAAAGAGAAATAAGGGAGATAGGAGGCCAAGGGAGGAGGCTCTGAGGGGAGGGAGTGGTTGAGAAGGAAAGGGCGACCATACATCAACTCAAAGGGGCTCATAAAAGGTAAGGCCTCAAGGGTTGGACCTTATGTGGGCCAAGGCCAACAGTAGAAGCTCAGGCTATGATACTCGCAGCTCTAAGGAAAGTTTTGTCAGGTGATTTTTGAGTATACCATTCATCCTTTCTACTTTTCCTGATGACTGTGGTCAGTATGGGATGTGGAGTTTCCAAGAGATACCAAGGGTTTGCACCACCTGTTGAATGACTTTAGAAATAAAAGCTGGTCCGTTTTCTGATTGTAATGAGTTAGGGAGTACAAATTGAGGGATAATGTCTGAGCACAAGAATTTAGTCACCATGCGGCCATCTCATCTCTGGAAGGGAAGGCCTCCACCCAGCCTGTTAAAGTATCAACTATGGTAAGAAGATATCTCAGCTTTTTGTGAGAGGGCATGTGTGTGTGTGTGGCTGTTGTGACAGTTGCCTTGCCGTGTAATCGGCCTTGTTGTTTCTTTTTGATACAAAGGAAGAATCTGCTTGATGGCTTCGGCAGTGGATGATGGCTAGGTCAGATGGGAGAGAGAGAGTTTAGGAGCTTCTTAATTAAGGAAGCATTGACAATGGGGGATCCCTTAGTGGAGAGAAATCCCTGTTCTCTCCAAATGGAAGCATGGCAATGTGAAATTAAAAAGGAATATTTGGAGTCAGTATATATGTTTGCATGCTTATATTAGCTAGGTGCAGGGCTTGGGTTAAGGCAAAAGGCTCAGCCTTTTGGGAGGTGTTGTAATCTGGGAGCCTGGCAGCATCAATGACCTGGGTTAGGGTGACCACCGCATAAGCTGCTTTTCTCCTTCCCTCTGTGTCAGGGATGGAGCTGCCATCAAAAAAGTAAGGAACATCTGGATTAAGGAGGGGGGTGTCTTGGATGTCTGCCCAGGGTTTAGCAAGGGCCTCAATCATGTCCAGACAGGAGTGAGAGTCGGAAGAAGGGGGACTGGGGCCTGAGCTCAGGCCTAGTGGGAGAAGAGAAGCTGGGTTGAGGGTCGAGGAGTGTGATAGTTTGATGTCAGGATTTTCCATGAATAATAGATATAGCTCCTGGATGTGAGAAGGGGACAGGAGAGGAAGCGCTCGGGAATAGAGCAGGTCTTGGAGCCTGTGTGGGGAAAGACCTGTAAGGGCTGCTGAAGACAAATTTTGAGAGCCTCTTTGGTAAGCATGGCAGCCGCTGCCAGGGCTCTGAAGCAAGGTGGCCATCTGCAAGAAGTGGGATCAAGCTGTTTGGACAAACAGGCAACTGTATGGGTTGGCCCAAGAGGTTGGGTGAGCACTCCCATGGCTATCCCTTGTCTCTCATCAGTGTATAATAGAAATGTCTTTGTAGGATTAGGGAGAGAGAGAGGAGGAGATTTTAAGAGGGCCTCCTGGAGAGCCAGAAAGGCTCCGCAGATGGACGAGAGTGAGCTGAGGGGGGCGCGGTGGTTTCTTTGGTAGCCTCATACAATGGTTTGGCCAGAATTGAGAAGTTAGGAATCCAATGTCGAAAGAACTCCATAAAGCCTAAGAAGGACTGTATCTGATCGGCCAAGGTAGGTGGTTGTAAATCTCGTAAGGCTTTGATCCGGCCAATGGTTAGGCGCCGGGTGCTCGGGGTAAGGTACAAACCCAGATACCACACCTCAGGCACCGATAATTGGGCCTTGTGTGGGCCACCCTGTAGCCCTTATCTCTGAGAAAGTTAAGGAGACGAGCAGTGTGCCATTTGAATATTTCCAGGGAGGAGCTGCATAGAAGGAGGTCATCCACATATTGTAGGAGAGAGTTTGGGGCTAGGGGGCAGTGGAGGAGGTCTTGAGCTAGGGCTTGACCAAAGAGGTGTGGGCTGTCTCAGAAACCTTGGGGAAGGGCAGTCCAAGTTAGCTATTGAGTGACCTGTGTATCGGGGTCCTCCCATGTAAAGGCAAAAAGGGAATAAGAATCAAGATGTAGGGGAATGGTAAAAAAGGCATCCTTAAGGTCAAGGAAGGAGAAATGAGTGGTGGTAGGAGGGATCTGAGACAGGAGGGTATAGGGGTTGGGGACTACCTTGTGGATTGGGACCACCGTGTTGGTGATTAGGCTGAGGTCTTGGGGAGGATGGGTGTATTGTAAGGGGAGTTAGTGGGATGAACAGGCCTTGGGCTAATAGGTGAGCGATAATAGGTTTAAGCCCGCATCTGTGGTGGCAGGGAATAGGAAACTGAGAGTGAGCAGGAAAAATGGAGGGATGGCGAAGGAGAATTCAAACCGGGGTATGGTGGGTATCTACTACTGTTGTAGTGGTGTCCCAAACAATAGGGTCAACAAGGTCTGTGGGCAGTGGGTTCAGTGGTAATCAGTGGCCTGGGTTTCTGCAAAGACAGCATCAGGAGCATGGTGGGGGAGGCAGCGATGGAAGAGAGCGAAAGTTCAGCCCCAATTTTAGTCAAAAGTCTCTTCCCAGAAGAGGGGTTGAGCAAGAAGGGATTATTAGGAATGGGTGGGTAACTACCATGTCTTCAAAGTGGCACAAGAGAGGGCCCGTAGTGCAAGGACAGGAGGGCCTACTGTCAGTCCGCTGGACCGAGATCGGAGAAGGGATGCTAGGACCCGAGAAGGATGGAAGGACCGAGTAGGTAGCCCCGTGTCGAAGGAGATCAGCTTACCTGCTACCTTGAGAGTGTTACCCTGGGCTCAGCAAGGGTGATTGGGGTTGTCAAGTCTGGGAGCCATCAGTCTTCAGCCAGGCCGAGCAGGGCCAGTGGCGGAGCCTCCAGTGGCGGGTCCTGGTCTGGAAGGGTGGTCCTCCTGCATTGAGGCACTGGGGGCTCACTGCTTTTCCAAGGGCAATCACTTTTCCAGTGGCCCTCCTGGCCACACACCAGACAAGGTCTGGTTGGTGGTCGTAGCTGTGGGCAGTGATTGGCTCAGTGTCCTTGCTTGCCGCACTTGAAACAGACTCCCGAAGGCACCTGTTATCTCTGGCCTTCACCCCTAAGTGGCGCTCGCCGCCCAGGGGACTGAGTCTCTGTTGCAGCCATAGGGCTGCTACCAAGGCACGCGTTTGCAAATCTACCTTCTGTCAAAGCTGGGTGGCCTGCTCTAGTTCAGCCTGTTCCTCTCAGGAATTGAAAACTTTAAAGGCCATGTTCACCAGATCACGTATAGTGGTGTGAGGGCCGTCCTCTGCCTTTTTTAGCTTTCTGCGAATATCAGGGGCCAACTGTCCAATGAAGTAGGTTGCCAGCACTACCGATCCTACCTCACTAGAGGGGTCCAGGTGGGTATAAAGGGAGAACGCCTCCCAGAGTAGATTTGGAAAAACAGCCTGGTTCTCATCTTGGCCCTGAGTAACCTCCTTAAGCTTATCATAGTTAACAGCTTTATGAGAAGTAGCCCTCATACCATTGAGTAGGCAGAGGATCATGTAGTCCCACTTTTTTAGTCCCTCCCTGCCACCACTAGGGGTAGAATGATAGTCCCAGTGGGGGTCCTCAGGGGGGACAGCGACTCTACCAGTGGGCAAAGTAGGGTCAGTGAGGTGGGCCTGGTCCACCCGTTCTTGAGTGGCCCTTAAGATGTGGTCACGCTCATCAGGGGTTAGGGTAGAGGTTAAAATAACATGGAGGTCTTGCCAGGTGAGGTCATAAGCCTGGACAAGGTACTGGAATTCCTTAATGAAGATGGATGGGTTGGAGGAAAAGGAGCCTAACTTCTTTTCAATTAGGGAAAGGTCTGGGAGGGAGAAAGGAACATGGATGCAGACGAACCCTTTGGCACCAGCCATGTCACAGAGGGGTCATGAGGGAAGGAGGGTCCTTGAGGGAAGGATCCTTGAGGGAGGAAGGAGGGGGCGAGAGGAGCAGGTTAGAGAGGGGAGGTGTTGGAGGAGTGTTGGAAGGTGGGGAGAGGTGAGAGAGAGAGGGTTAGATGGAGGAAGCCAGAGGGGTGGGAATGGACAGAGAGAGTGGTGTAGGAGGTGCAGTGTTGGAAGGAGGGCAAGGGGAAGTGGGGTGGGACTATGACGGCGGTCGGGAACGGGGAGAGAGATCCTGTGGGTCGTCTGGGGTGGAGTCAGAAGATGGCGGCTGTAACTCCACCAGGTCCGGAAGGGATGGGTGGGAGGGAGGGGTTGGAAGAGGGAGTGGAGAGGTGGGCGGAAGCCAGCAGGACTTGTGCGGTAGAAAAATGGGAGCAAGGCCAGGCGTGGTGGCGCACGATTGCAATCCCAGTACTTTGGGAGGCGGAGACCGGAGGATCCGGGTTCGTGGCCAGCCTCAGCTCGCGCTCTCTCTCTCTCTCTCTCTCTCTCTCTCTCTACTTAGTGAGACTCTCCGCAACTTCGTGAGACCCGGTTTCAAAAGAAAGTATAAAAAAATAGGGCCGGGGGTGTAGCGCAGAGGTAGAACGCCCCTGGGTTCAATCCCCGGTACCGCAAAAAAAAAAAAAAAAAATGGGAACAAGGGGAATGGCGGGGGGCACAAGGAGAAGAAAGCTTCAATATAGGGAACCTCAGACCACTTCTCAGACTACTTACAAAAATTAGAGATCAGTCAGGATGTTAAAATCAGGAGTTCCGTTTTCAGGCCATCCAGAGCCATTGTCCAGTTGGTACTGGGGCCATGCTGTGTTGCAAAAGAAGAGGAGGTGCTTAGGGCATAAATCCTCCGATAGCCCTAAAGTTTGGAGATTAGATAGGAGACAACCCAGAGGGGACTGGGGGTCCACATTGGAATTTTGGTTACCCATGTCTAGCTTGCAGAGGGGAACGAAGAGCAGGAAACAAGCATCCTTGTGACCTGGTCAACGTTAGATAGAAACAAAGAGCAGGAAAGAGGCATCCCCGTTAGCATGGTCAACGTTTGGCAGTGGGGCCAAGAGAGTGGGAGGATGTCTCCACCCCTGTCTCACGGCCAGAGAAGGACAACCTGGTTGTCCGGGACAACTCTGACACAGTCGCATTTTTGGAAAAACAGAGAAGCTGGTGATGGAAACCCGCAAACCCGAGAAGAGGAACTCACCTTGTCTGTATGCGGCTGGTTCAATCGGAGGTCAGAGATTCCCGGTCCAGGGAGCCAAGAGGAGGGACCCAGGGCAGTGTGGGGGGGGGGTCCTGGGCAAGAGGCCAATACACTCTACTCTCAACCACGGGTTTCAGCGCCAAATGTAAGGTGTGAAATGAATGAGAACTGTGCGAGAGATCAAAGCTTAGCAAGCAGAATGCAAAAGGCACTTTATTGCGCTCCCGGGCGAGGTCTGTTAACCAATAGGTCTCTCGGTCAGCAGAGTCGTGCCCAGGAGAGGAGGTGAGGGCATTTTTATAGTAGGTTCTGGGGTTGGGGTGAGCAGGGTGGAAGGACGTCAATCTTCTCGTGAAATGAGGCAGAACAAAGCAGGTCCTCCCGCAAGAACTGAAGTCTGCCACGTCTCCACTTCTGCCTTCCCAGGCTCCAGGGTTTCCTATCCCAGCTGCAGGAGTGAGGGGGGAGGGAAAAGGGAGGGGGACCCGACCTAACAGGATGTTTCACCTGAACATATGTGAAAATACAGTCACTACTTAGACTGCCCCAAATTCAAATTCAGAGTTTATTTACTATGAGGGAGAAGCCCAAATCACTACATTTCTACCACCAAGACAAAAGCTTTTAAAACAGTTGTATTTATATAAGCAAACATGGCGACAAAGGCCTATAACTCCAGTACTTGGGAGACTGAAATAGGAGGATCACAAGTTGCAGACAAGCCTCAGAGACACTAACACAAAAATAAAATTAAATTAATAGGGGCTGGAGTGTATCTCAGAGGTAAAATACTCTTGGGTTCAATTCCCCTACCAAAATAATTATATTTATGCAAACTAGAAGAAAATAACAGTGACCGTTAAGAATAACAGAAAATATGAATATGTTTAAGTAGCTATTATGTTTTCACACAAATGACCTTATTTTATTCTCACCCTAATTCTTTGCTAGACCTGCACATGCTTTTTTTGATGAACAAACTGGGATTCAAAGAACTGTGTCCTAGAAACAATGAACATAATCTCCATCAGTCATCAAGGGCGTTAAGAGTTGAACAGC